>JAUJYZ010000212.1:0-124260 GCA_033675265.1 Actinostola sp. cb2023
TAAAATATAGTAATTTATATAAAATAGTAAAAAGAAATTAATTAGAGAAACAAAAGAAATGCATTCAAGCTGAACTCTGGCTCATTGTTTCTCTAATCAATTCCTTTTTACTACTTTACTATTTTGTAAATGGACAATGTTTTTGAAAACAGGTGTATATATATTAGTCTAAATGTAATTATCTTTAGTCTACAGAAGATGGCATGGGTTATGCCTATATTTGAAGTATATACACCTGTTTTCAAAAACGTTGCCATTTACAAAATACAAAATAGCCGAAATAGTAGAAAGGAATTAATTAGAGAAACAATGAGCCTGAGTTCTGCATGATTGAATTTCTTTTGTTTCTCTAATTTATTCCTTTCTACTATTTCGGCTATTTTGTATTTTGTAAATGGACAAACGTTTTTTGAAAACAGGTGTATAATTATATATAATTATGTTCTTTTAGATTTCCAGGATGGGTTTCAGAAGAGATATTGCAGAGCTTTAGGGGGCAAAGTGAGAAAGAATAATAGCGAGGGAATTAACAAATACATTGCCCGAGCGTTGAAATTGGGAGGGCGATGCCAGTAAGTCGGATAGTGCAACTGAGTGTGAGATTTATGGAAAAAAACGAGGTGAAAGTGGTAGTTCTAGAGAAAGATGTTTCTACCGAGATCAGCCACATCCAAATGAGAACAAATGTTCCTGATTTCAATGGAGCATCGGTTATATGTATGAATGTACCAAAGGTAAACAAAACTCTTGAAAAGTAATTTGAAGGAGCCAACTATTATAATTATTATGGGAAAAGGGTGGCCAAGTAGTGAGAACATAAATTAAATTTTGTGTTCCAAAATACTGTAAGGCACTTATTTGAGAGCGTGGACTTTCATAGATCATGATTTAGTGTATCAAGGTTTAGGCTTGATTTCATGACCTGTCACTAGCTCTTTGTTTTGTTGTCTTTACATATTTTATAATGATTCTTAATTATCTATTCTCAGAATATGGCCGCTGACAAGCTAAAGGCATTTTGAGGGCTCTCAGAGCATTAAATGCTCAAAAGAGTATTGGATGCTTTCATGTTGTTCTCTTTGTTGGAAAAGGGATGGAACACTCGAAGCAGCTTGAGATAGTGTCAACCATAATTGCTGCTAAAGGAAATTATTACGTGGAAGAGGCATACCTTGGCATTTCAAATGCAGGTCTTTCAGGTATCATTTAAAATCATAAGGATTTAAATAATGTAAATACCTGGGAACTTCTTTAAAACTTGACCTTGAAAGGGGGGAAGGGGGGGGGGGGGGGGGGGGGGGTGCAACTTAAAAAAAGAGATGACAGGAGAATTTTTGCCAACAAAAACTGTTAAGTTTATAGTAAATGAACTCTTGTTTCTCTACTGCCAAATTTGTTGTTCAATGTCACTGGGAAGATACAATATACAATTATTACAAATATATACTTGGTTGTCATTGTTACAATATATTGAAACAGTCATGAGCCAGTTATGGATGACAAGTTGAAGATGTTTAAAATTTGCCATGTTGAAGTCAATTGCGAGCATGCATGGACTTTACCTTGCTTTTTAAGATTCACTGGCATCTGTATTGATATAGCAGCAATTAAATATATGTTATTGTCTATTCCATGCTGAACATGCGTGATTTTCATACATAGTAGTATGCATGAGTTGTTACCCTATATACACCTATTTCAAAAAACGTTGTCGCGTTCAAAGCAACAAGCGTCAAGCCAAGACCGAAGTGAATGCTGAATAATTTGACAACACACATACATACGCTCAAAAGTTTACAGTGTTACTCTAGTGAGTGAGTAACATTGAAGTCCCATCCCATCAACTCGCGGATTTGCAAAATAAGTCTGACAAATCCTTCTGCTAGTTCAGGACTATTGGGTATATATTATCAGCTCATATTAGAGGGAGGGCCCTAATTATATTAGTAAGAGCATTAGTAAACAGAATATTTTAGTACAATGCTGGAAGTGGATTTAAACTACTTTTCACAGAAGTCTGTCTTGATTGTTAATTTGATTCTGTGTGCAGTATTTCAATGTGGAAAACATAACAACATTTATTGTATCTATTAAACAGTCATTTTTGATGTTTTTCTACATTTCTTCTGTGTTTTTATTTTTGCAGAAGCGTCCCAGTTAACACCAGTGGTAGAGCTATTCCTCATTTGCCATTCCACTGTTTTGGTTGGAAAGTCAAAATGAGTAATCTCCTTGTTTTTCCTGAAGAGAAAGACCACTATATTCCAATGGCCCTATACAAGGAGTTAATCACAAAATTTAGTAGTCCACAATCATGGATACTGGATTTGTGTAGCAACTGTGGTTAGTATTTGACTACAGTTGAAATTGAATATACAAAAATATCAAGTTGAAAGCTGAAAAAAAAAAAATGTTAAAGAAAGAGGGACAGTGAAGCAAAACCATGTCAGCATACATGTAGTGCCTTGATAATTAATAAATTATTGGTAGTACATAGTTACCCGTCTACTGGCAATCTGATCATTGTTGGGATTATTAGACACATTTTGTTTTACTTTTAGGTACAGCTTCAGCTGCTGCATTCTCTCTTAACCTCAACTGTGTGGCTTTTGAAACTGATAAATCAAAAGTTAGATTAATCAGAAAAAAAGCTGAATGATACCGCAGGCAAGATTCAAGAAAGTGACGCTGAAGCTTGAATTCCTATCTCACCTTCCTTCCCTTTATGGGCTCGTTTGCATGTGTCAACACGAGCACTTTCAAACAAAGGGAAACAATAGAATTTACTGGTGTGCTCCAAAAAGATAATACTATGTAGTATTAGTTATTGAAACTCAGCACTCTTATGTGATATAGAGCATTTACATAATGTATGTATGATATTTTTTAACAAGAGCCAACAGTAATGTAGCCTGATTTTCAGACGGCTCATGTGTCATATGCTTCGCTCCCTCCCCAAATCCCCGTCTGATTGCCCTCGTAGGAAGTCGTGTTCTGCTATTGTTTGAATTTCGACCAATCAGAGCGAACCTTTTAGTTTTCTCAAAGTGAGGTATGCAAAGAATTCGCACCTAAATGACAGACGACCAGGTAAAAATGAGAGGCGGGATCCCGCCAATCCCAGCCGGGATCCCACCCGGGATTGCCGGGATCCCACCCGGGATTGCCGGGATCCCACCTCCGGGATTTTTGGCGGGATCCCAGCTATCCCGGCCGGGATGACAAAAAGAACAAAAAGATCCCAACTGGGATCCCACCCTCTGAGCCGGGATCCCACCCGGGATTGCCGGGATCCCACCTCTTTTGGCGGGATCCCACCTATCCCGGCCGGGATGACAAAAAGATCCCAACTGGGATCCCACCTCTGAGTTGGGACAGTAGTGAATATTGCCGGGATCCCACCTCTGAAGGCGGGATCCCACCTATCCCGGCCGGGATGACAAAAAGATCCCAACTGGGATCCCACCTCTGAGTTGGGACAGTAGTGAATATTGCCGGGATCCCACCTCTGAAGGCGGGATCCCACCTATCCCGGCCGGGATGACAAAAAGATCCCAACTGGGATCCCACCTCTGAGTTGGGACAGTAGTGAATATTGCCGGGATCCCACCTCTGTTGGCGGGATCCCACCTATCTCGGGTGGGATGACATCAATATCCCAACTGGGATCCCACCTCTGGACTTTGGACAGTAGTCAATATTGCCGGGATGCTAGATTGGGGGCGGGATCCCACCTATCCCGGCTGGGATGACATCAATATCCCAACTGGGATCCCACCTCTGGACTTTGGACAGTAGTCAATATTGCTGGGATCCCACCTCTGTTGGCGGGATCCCACCTATCCCAGCTGGGATGACATCAACATCCCAACTCAGGGATCCCACCTCTGGATTTGGGACAGCCATTATATCCCAGGTAGGATGCAAGATCCCACCTACATGTATCCCAGCTCAATCCCATCTCTGGAATTGGAAGCGTGAAAACTAAAAAAGGGCACTAACAATTTGAAATTATAATGGGATGGATGTGTTAAAATTGATTACACAATAAATTATTACACTTGTATTTATTAGTGACAATTATAAGTGACTACCATGATTTTAGATAACCACGCTTTGATTCCCTGAGCACCTTTGTGAACTGTACAGAACATATGCAACAACAACAACATTTATTTAAATAATTTATTTGAGTCAAAAACTTGCATATATTGAGTCATTTACATGTGAGCCAGCTTGCACATAAAAATTACAATGAAATCGTATTTCATGATGGAAGTTCAAATAAGATAAAATATTATTGTTTAAAGATTCCAATTAACTCTTTCAGTTGACAAAAGAGTTATCAAATGCTTAGATAAAGCTTACCTTATTACCCTGATACACTACTGGATAACAACCTGTGAAAAACCTGTGGATTTATTTATTAAAAAAACCCTGCTAAAGCAAAGTTTTGCCAAAATGAAAACATTATAAAATATTTTATGAAACATATATATTACACTCACATGAAAATCTTTGAAAAAGCATTTGCACAATAACCTGATAAAAATACAAGTCAATCCCCAGAAGAACATGAGTACTATATGTCTATGAGTAAAAAATATAGTTTGCCATCGCAAAATCAATCAATAAAAAATAAATCAAACTCAGAACACATTTTAACATAAGCTTAACTATATCAGTTTTAATATCAAACTCAGAACACATTTTAACATAACTATATCAGTTTTAATACACTCTTTTGTGATGACCAAATCTCAAAAAGGCCAGTGTTTGAGAAAACTATGCACTTGAACACTAACAAACTAAGATTTGGGAATTAGTTTAAAATAGATTAGTCGAACACCCTTCAGACATTCAGTCTACTCACTTTGCAGTTCGTTTTTCTGGATTTTTTCAATATTTTCTGCTATTGAACTTTGGACTTCTTATTGTTGGGAACACAGAAGATATTTTTACATAGATTTGCTCTTGGTATTTTTGGTTGATTTAGACGAAAGCTTCGATTTACCAAACACAAATTAACAGAGCACTGCATTGTCAGCCATTTTGAAACAGCACACATAATGGTCAGCAGTCATCGATCACATGACTAA
The DNA here is from genome assembly GCA_033675265.1 of Actinostola sp. cb2023. Classification (NCBI taxonomy): domain Eukaryota; kingdom Metazoa; phylum Cnidaria; class Anthozoa; order Actiniaria; family Actinostolidae; genus Actinostola; species Actinostola sp. cb2023. The sequence continues at coordinate 5,100 of JAUJYZ010000212.1, forward strand.
AATACGGCTGTTGATTGGTCCGTGGCGGGCGCGCACGCGTTTGCAGATTGAGCGGGAAAAACGAAAACTTGCTTCAGTTTGCAGAGTTTGTAGGAGTTTGTCAAGAAACTTGGGTTTTTTATTCATTATCATGCTGGTAAGTAAAGATTGTTCAGCTATTTTTGAAGTAAATATTACAGGTAAAACAGCTTAGCAAGCTTCTACATGTCTTTCAGGCACATTGGAAGAGAAAAACTTGGATAAAACGACTTGTTATAAAACAAGCATGCAAAGACAGCTCTACTCTAGCAAATCTGTAAGTAAGCTAAAGCTTAATTAAACCTTTTTTAAATAAGATAAAAAGTTCAGATAAATGCAGTTCACTGACTTACTTTAACACTTACACTTACACTCAGTTAGAGTTTGGATTGATTCAGATTTCATATTTAATAGTTATTTACTCGCATATACTGCAGATTAAAGTGAGTGATTTAGGATTTAGGTAAGTTATATTTGCCATTGCCAGATGCATGACTGTTTAAAAAATGTCTTGTTCACATCAAACTCTTTTAGACTATAGCTTTAATATGGCCTAATTGAATGACTGTTTTTATTGATTATTGTCTATTTAGTTTCAGGTATTAATTCTTCTTCAACAAGCTAATAAAGCTAAATGAAAGATTTGGTTACCAGCATTGTTATAGCCTGACAAAATGTGGTAGACAGAAAAGCTAAGTTCAACACTTTGATTAGTCAACAACTGCATAATGTAAAGCATAGATAAAATATTGATAATTACATGTATTACAAGAATGTTTGATGTTGGTAAGGTTGCATTAAATGTATCTACAGTCTGACAATGAAACAACATTTTTATCCATCGATCATGTTGCTATCAGATTTATTCCTTAATTATTTATTACATATTTACAAATAATATTGGTGGTGGGATGGTGGTGGGAATATTCAGGTGGGATACTGGTTGGGATGCCTTGCATTGGGCACATGGTGGGATCCAAGGTGGGATACCTTGGGCCCATGGTGGATCCCGGCTGGTAATAGTGGGATCCTGGCTGGGGATGGTGGGATCCCGGCTGGGAGGGTGGGATCCCGGCTGAGAAGGTGGGATCCCGGCTGGTAATGGTGGGGATCCCGGGCGGGATCCTGGGATCCTGGCTGGGATGTCTAATAATCCCGGCTGGGATGGTGGGATCCCGGCTGGGATGGTGGGATCCTGGAATCCCGGCTGGGATGGTGGGATCCCAGCTGGGATGTCTAATAATCCCGGCTGGGATGGTGGGATCCCGGCTGGGATGGTGGGATCCTGGGATCCCGGCTGGGATTGGCGGGATCCCGCCTCTCATTTTAACATACAAAAAAAAAAAAAAAAAAAAAAAAAAAAAAAAAAAAAAAAAAAAAAAAAAAAAAACAAAAAGCGGGATCCTCGGCTAGGTTTTTATGAGCCCGATTTCGAGAAGCTCACAGAAGAAAAAGCGAAGAAATCGGCCTGATTTCAATTTAAATATGTCCTATGTTGTACGTTCAGATATATATTCTTATGGAGCCGAAGGATCTTGAAAGGAACTGCAAATACATTCACGCTTCGATTTGTTGACCCGTTGAGTTGACCTCGTCTATAAACACTCGAATGCATTCGCAGTTCCTTAAATTCAAGATCCTTCGGCTCCATAAGAATATATATCTGAACGTACAACATATTTAAATTGAAATCAGGCCGATTTCTTCGCTTTTCTTCTGTGAGCTTCTCAAAATCGGGCTCATAAAAACCTAGCGTGTTAATCGTCTGTCATTTAGGTGCGAATTCTTTGCATACCTCACTTTGAGAAAACTAAAAGGTTCGCTCTGATTGGTCGAAATTCAAACAATAGCAGAACACGACTTCCTACGAGGGCAATCAGACGGGGATTGGGGGGGAGGGAGCGAAGCGTATGACACATGAGCCGTCTGAAAATCAGGCTAACAGTAATGTAAAGAAAAAAAATCTAGATATTGATGATATAGCTATAGAGTTATAGTTTTGTACGATGTAAGTTTATTACTGTGATTCTCAATATTATGCGAATTCAGACATTCAAGCAGTAATGGCTTGGGATTTGGTTTTTTCGCTTCTGTCAATCATATAAAAAAAACGGAAAACTTAAATATAAAAGTCAGAAGACCTACCAAATTAAATATGATTTTGAGTTAATTATGGATCATTTGGTCAAAGAATGTATTTTTTTTTTTGAGTTTTGAATCTCATTGACAGAAGCAAAAAAACAAGTTCCAGCCGACTGTTTGAATGTCTGAGTTCACATTATATTGAGAACTGCAGTAATTTTCTATTTCACTTGAGAATCTACATGTAAAGGTTACATTATTTTGATAATGATAATTGTATATTTGATTATATTATGATCCTTAAATAAATAAATTTCTTGAATTTGTTTTACAAATTCACTTTTTTAGAAATTTTCTTGGAAATTTCCAGGTCAACCTTGACATTTACTCGAACAGTGTCCTGGAAATTTTCCGGTCAACTTAATTTACATTTACTTGAACAGTGTCCCAGAAATCTCCGGGCCAACCTTACATTTACTCGAACAGTGTCCTGGAAATTTCCGGTCAACTTAATTTACATTTACTTGAACAGTGTCCCAGAAATTTCCGGGCCAACCTTACATTTACTCGAACAGTGTCCTGGAAATTTCCGGGTACTACTTGAAGAGTGTTTGAAAATTATTGATATCCTATTTATTTTTATCATATAATTAAGTATTTTATCAAAAGAAAAAAAATATTGATTGGGGGTGTTTTTACCATAGATTTTAAAATATGTCAATATATAGAGGTTATTACACGGGTAGTTGTGTAATACGGCTGGATATTTTTACGAGTCGTGCCGTATTTTGACGAGCCGTAGGCGAGTCAAAATACAAACAGACGAGTAAAAATATCCAGCCGTATTACACAACTACCCGTGTAATAAATTGTTTATTATACAACAAAATTAACAAAAAAAAACAAACGTCTTTTTCTCTTTCTTTTTATTTGCGACCAGACAAAACAACTGAAACAAACTGAGCGCGCGCACAAAATTGACGTGTCCGAATTCTAAAACGTCAGGAGCCCATTACTAGGAGCCTTCCTCTAGTAATAGGTTCATGTGACATCAAATGCACAAATTGGGCTATTTTTAGATATGCAAATTTCCGAAGTATTTCAAATTGAAAAATAAAATGGCCGCCAAACGGAAGACGTGGGGACTTGATCCAAAATATTAATATTCTTAATCCATGGAAGTCCAAGTCAATTTTTCCCTTGCACAAGAACGAGACAACTGTGTACAATGAATGAATCACATGTATCAATAAACTGACATACTGCCAGAGCGCTTAGTGGAGACTTTTAGTTTGGCGACTCACGTTGTCGCGAAATTCTTCTATACGTTCTTATACCTATCGCTTCATATGTTTATTCTTGTTTTATCAACTTTCTTTTGTTGGTTTTTAATTCATGATTTAGTCTTCGTAAGAATGAAGCGTTCTCCAATGATTTTGACTCTGATGAAGCAAAAGTCTTCGCCGAAAGATAGTCGAAAAACAACTGAAACTTTCAACCGACGAACCGTGCCTTAAAGAGCGGCAAAGAACACTAAAACAAGAGGGTTATCACTGAGTGTATGCGAAGTTCATTCGCCAAAGGCGTCTTCAGTTCACTGAGAAGGCAAGAAAGCCGGCACTCCAAGATCAGCCGATGAATAAAAATTCGATAAAATCTTCATCCAGGCCATAGAAAAAGAAGCTCCTCTGTACCTCACTTCGCTGTTTTAGAAGGAACTTTGTGACAATGTCGAGAATTTTCGACAAAATCCTACTTCAATTAGCTTCAAAGTTCGTGATTCATTTTGCTGCGTTTCAGATAACAATTGCTATTAAATTAGCAAAACACACCGGCGGTTTGGAATATTCATAGCTTGGTTCTCACTGCTAGTCCTGCATAAGTTTAATTAGGTTCTTCGTAAGAGATTATCCATGATACCAGATCGTTGAATTCCTTCTCAGAAAGAGCAGAAGATGTTCGTTTTTTGGCCGTTATTTGAACTGGCCTTTTTGACGTAGCTTTGTTTTTAGAAGTTCTCGCACTTGAAGTTTGATATAAATAATAATACCTGGAGTTGCTTTTTTGCTATGTTTTTAATGTTTTCAATCATTGTTCTTCCTCGCTTGATGAAGTACTGAAGTCGGCAAACGACGAAACTGATCTGAAATTTCACTAGATTCTGATTCTTTTATTAGAATCACTGGAACTACACGGTACACTTTCGGCCGACATTGAAAGCAAACGGTATAATCACAATCAGGGTGGCAAAGTTGAAAGAGGACATGTTATGATCAGATAAATCTAATTAGAAGATATTTGTTGAAGTTTTGTTACTATTACCAACAAATAATCATCTATGCCTATAAATGGTACATAGCAAAAAATTCCCACCATAATGCTGATTCTAAAATTCTGAGGCTCAGAAAAGTGATAAAAATGCCAAATTTCAGCGTTATGCAGGGTCACTTGAGATTTCTTACTTTTATTGTCTATGTTATAACTGGATTATTATATGTTTGCTCCTGGGAAAAACTATATTTAAACAGCTTAAGGTATGGAAAGCATAAAATAATAAAAAAGGGTGATGTAATATGTAATATTTCATAACAGGGGACACAAATTTCTTAAGGTTATGTATGTTATGCAAATTGGAAATAGTTAAGACCTGTGCAGAAATGATGCAGTTTTATAACAGCAGGCAGTTCATTTTCCTTTGCCAGTTCATTTTTGTGTACCTTTTGAGCTCCACATAATGTTCAGCAATGTTTCCTCTGTAATGTATTAGGATTTGAGTTGGCAGAGAATTTGAAAGCCAAGGAATTAGATTTGGCAAAAATCCTGTAGTGTCCGTACCCCATGTGGTTCTCAAGAACTACTTGTCTAAACATGTAACAGCTCAAGCTACTATTGGTAGTAGGTATGCTTAGTAAGGTGGTGTGACTATATTCGGATTTTGTTTTTTGCCTGTCTGGAAATTAGCAATTGAATGCCAATTTGTAGTGTCCGTACCCCCTTGTAGTGTCCGTACCCTCTATATACCACAGTACTCTTTTCAGCCTTAGATTAAAATTTAACCAAATATTCATTTCATTTGAATAAAAATACCTAGTCATACATTTTAATATGACAACTTTATTAACTGTCACTCATTATTTGGCAGTTCTGAATGAAACAGCAAAATTTGTAAATAACAACTTTATCACTCCAGATATTGAAAATTATTCAAACTTCAAAATCTTATAATATTACATGTCTAAAAATGTTTTTCAAAAACAGATAAGGGATTTTTCTAACAAAAGTTTCAGACACATCAACTGTTTTGAACTAATTTGCATCTTAAAAGCTTGATACCCCACAATTCCCTATTTTGCCTGGTTACCAAGCCAATATTTTAAATTACTCAGTTTGTTTCAGTTGCTATTGCTTTCAAGAATTTCATTTAAAATCATAAATAGAAAGCATATTTTCTATTAAATTACAAGAAAACCACTGTAACTTAAGCATTACACTGCAAGAAGTGTTGATGTAGTGTCCGTCCCCCCTCCCCGGACGATTGGGTCAAGTGTGTTTAATTGAAATTCTTGTATTCATGATAAACTAGATAAGATACTTAATGATTTCATAAGTCATAGCCAACAGTCTATGCAAATTATGAATAGTTTACAGGCATGGACAAAAGCCCTTGTATGCCAAAATAAAGATACTTTCAGTAGGCTATAGTGTTTGTGTTTCAACCAATAATGGTATATATTGTATGCACTCTCAGATAATGTTATTATGACTTTGTTTCTGTTTACCATGTTAATCATTGTTGATTTAAGTATAGAGTTTGAGATTAAACAAGTTTTTGATGATATTAATTTATGTTTGTCACTTTTTTTAATTATTTCAAAATTCATATTTTCAAAATGTAGTGTCCGTACCCCCTAATACTTTGCTCAATATATGGTGCTGTATCTCAAAAACTAAGTGCTGTTGTGCAAAGATATTTCATAACATTATCCACTGTACCCTAGTCTCTCAAAAACTGCAGAAAAAATAAGAGATAAACAAACTTGATTTTAGGGTCAGAGTGGACCCAACTTTGCCACCCTGATTGTGATTATACCGAAAGCTAGCAGTGTTGAATCTGACGTCAAATTCCTATTGTGTAAGACGCGACATGATTGGTTAATCGCGCGGAATTTTTAATGAGTGTTCTATTTTTAGCCCAATTTGTGCATTTGATGTCACACAAACCTATTATAGGAGAGGAAGGCTCCTAGTAATGGGCTCCTGAAAACGTGTAATACGCTGTCATATTTGTACTCGTATTTGTACTGTTAGGGGCCGTTCACACTAGGACCACTTTGGATCGATCTAGTTTAGATCGATCCGAGATCGATCCGAGCTCGGTTTTTGAGAGCGTTCACACTATAAAATGTATAAGCGTATCACCCCAAAAAAACACAGGTAGCCTAACCAAAATCGGGTTCAAAACTACAAATCTAAGGGGTTGGGAACTCAGTAGTTCCACTTTTGATTTCTTATGAAATCAATAAACGATTATTGAGATGTCAAAGCCGTATATCCAAGAACCGTTTTCAACTAATATTGCGTTTTATGCGTCAGAGAAAACGTCAACAAAAAATGTATTTTATGATACTCAATGAATCCGGCCCGACGTAGTCAATCGATAAAAATCGATAGCAGTTTTCCAGTCGATAAATCGAGTAGAGTTGAAGTTCGATCGAGTGGTTGATCGGGGCGCGAGAGAATGAGGCAAGACGAAAAGACGAGAGGGGAGTGAGGCGATTGCTCCCATTACCCGCCCTTGTTTAAACTCATCATCAATAGATGAGCTTGGAGGTATAGGAGCCTTATAGGGTGGAGATGCCAAGACCTACAATCGGCTACTCACAGTTACCATGGCAACCCAAGACATACAAGCTAGCGGCGCAAGGTTACCATGGCAACCCTGTCACAGCCCAACACCAAACCATCCTCCAATGTGCTTGGAGAAGGAGGGGTCTGTGAGAGGAGAGCACAGGTAACCTCCAACCCCAAACCCCCCAAGCACCATCGTTATTATTATATTAAAGTTATTATTATTATCGTCCGAGGATGTCGGTACAGCAATGTTCCGGTAAGCCGCTTCCACATCAGAAACTTCATTAGATAGGTACTCATCAATCACATGGGGTAGACTGACGGTTTGTTTTTCTTGGCTGACTAGTTGGCGAGACAAATTGCGCATGAAGAAAATGTTTGCCAGTGTCTTCCTGGATTCAGAGGTGAACTTATTCGGTCAGCTTCTCTCGCGGCCCGGTCACGACGCAGTTTCGCGAAAAAGTAGGGGCTATTTTGCAGTCTATGATTTTTCAGTTCTGTATTAATTTTGCTACATTTATGAACACCTATAAGCTTATATTGATTGTAGAATAAAAGAAGTTGCAGTTGCCAATATTAGTACAGTTTGGTGTAAGCGTCTGTAATAAATAGTATGGTACTATATTGTAATCATTCAGATTATATTTACAAGTTATTACGCGAAAACAACAAACCGTTAAAAACCAATAAAAATTGGTATCACCCTTTCTCCTTCTTTCCTTTATCGATTTTTACCGATTTCCGTTTAAAAAAATCACTTGATTTTTATTGATATCGATTGACTACGTCGGGAATAAAGTTTAATGCGGGCGGTCAATAACAGAAAGACGGTTTTGGGAAGAACCAACCAGAGTGGGTAACTTGGTTAGTTTGTTCTGGGAGCAGACTGTAACAAATGGACGGATGATAAACTTTGGATCGACAACTTCAGAATGTCAAGAGAGTCGTTTCACTTCCTCTGCGAATCGTTAGATGAAGTTCTGAAAAGGAAGGATACCAGGAATTTCGCAAGGCTATTACAGTCGAGAAACGAATGGCAATTTGTGTATGGCACCTGGCTACCGGCGAAGACCGAAGATCACTTGGCTGGCGATTTGATGTTGCGAAAAGTGCCAGGTCGTCAATGATTTTTTTATAAGCAGTTAATTTTCAGATGCTTTACTTTTGTCCTGTCCGTATCGGCTTCGGTATTCTTCTGTGAATTGTTCAGTATATTCATAATTGCCTCTGTTTCCCAAATCGATATTAGAGCCAAAACTCGCTTGTCGCTCCGTTTCACCACGTTTCGACATCATTCAGTGGAGTATATATATATATGCTACTTTTAATAATAACAATAATAATAATTATTAGTTACGCTAGTTCAAAAGAAAACATTTTAAAAGTCGCGCTCTCACGAACTGCACATGCGTAATTAGCATCCACGTGCGTAATTAGCATGCAACGACAGCCAGTTAGTACGTTTAGCGTTCACACTTGCATGCGAGCTACTTTAGATCGATCCGAGACCACCTCTGGAGGTGGTCTAGTTTAGATCGGTCTCGGACCGATCTCGGCTCGCTTTGGACCGTTCACACTTGGCCCGTTTCAGTTTAGATCGATCTCGGATCGATCTAAATGGCTAGTGTGAACGGCCCCTAAGATTACAAGTTGTGTAATAAAACAAGATATGAAAGGAATTATGACTTAAGATTTTCTTGTAGCAAATTTATACATGATATTCAAAACATTGCTAGAATTTAAACTATTTTTAATTGCAAAATGTTATGGATAAGTTTGTTTTTGGACAACTTGTTTCAAAATTATAAATTTGGGTAAAAGGTAGATATTTTATATAAAAATGACAAAGTGAGTTTTAGGCCAGAATATTAAACAAATCTTGTTTTATTCCACCATGTTAGGTTTCAAAACTGTCAAGAAATTGAATGTTTGGTGTATATTTACCATTTATGCAAAACAAAGTTGTCAAAAAATGTATTCTCTTATCTTTTTTCGACAAAATTTTAAACTTTAGAATGTCCTGGGTATCTCTAGCACATGTTCACTTCTTTACTAGTTGTGTCTGATATAAAAAAGGTACCGACTTTTGTCTCATAACACAACGCAGGCTCCGTTTCAGCCAGCCAGCTCACCTCAGATTATAAAGCAACAAAATAGCTAAAAACTAGCCAACCGTTTCTCCACATCCAACAAAGTTTGGCTTGTGGATGACTGACTACTATTCTAGTGTATAATACAGAAAGTTCCATGCGCCAGTACCTTTGAAAATCTTTCAGAGTAAGCAAAAAATACTAAAATATGCTGACGCATAAGTTCGAATAGAATTACAATACGGGTCGTGTGGCTACGTTATTACACTAACTTGTCAGTTTTGTTGTGTTCTGCGCCGAGTATGTCGTTTAAAGGAACCGTTTAAAGTTGTCGGTTGTCGGTTGTCGGTTGTCGGTTGTCGGTTGTCGCGATACAGTATATCGCTCCAGACTTCGTATCAGCCTCTCAACGTCGGCCAAACCATACAATCTCTGCTCGTAGTACAGTATGTCCATTTCGGCCAGAAGCGATGTGAGTGTTAGTTCCACTTCTAATGCTTCTGATCTTATATTTGTTAGAATGTCCACTGCTTTATTGTACTTTTCTTTGCTGGATGTATTTACTCCCCAAAAGGTGAAGCAAGCGATGGACGCGGCACCGAGAGCAAACACTGGTAGCAGAGGTAGTGTGAAGGGAATAGCTGGAACTAAAGCCGCTGCTACTGTACCAGCTTTCGCGACACCAACGATTCCATTTAGCCACTGTAGAGTTGTGGCATTGATATGTTTGCTTCCTAAGTCGAGTAGAGTTTGCTCGATATCCTTACGCATCGTTTCCAACGAACCTAATGTCTCGGAGATCTTGTCTTCGAGTTCTTGTGCGATCGTTAGAAAGATTTCCACTTTCTCTTTGGAACTATCATGCAATTTCTCAAGAAAGTCAAAAATCGGTCCGACCTTCCTTTTAACGATTCTTACATCATCTGCTTTGTAGTTTGCCTTCTGTAGCTGTTGCTCTGTATCATGGGCATAATGGAATGTAGCTCCAGCGATAAGCGTATAATATACAATGCATCCAGCATAAGGACCGTGTGTTGCAAGGTATTCTATTCCTTTCGTGGCCAAACTACTGATGTACTGATGTAAAACGGGAGCTCTACGTTGGATTCCTTCGTGAACATTTAAAATCGCGGTACAGTTAGATGCTGCATCTCTAAAAAATAGGCAGTCTAGGACTGCATGTAGCTACTGCTGTGAAGCCAGTAATAAAATGAATAGACAATGAGTTAAGAAAAGAGAAAAATAGATACAGTAGAGAAATGAAGGAAAGAAATTATGGAGAAAATAAATTGTAATGTGAAAAGAAAATGTTGTGATGTTGGTGTAACAAAAATGAAAATAAATATTATAATAATGGTTTAATGATAGCATTTCCACCAATGGCTTTTCGTCTGTCCAAAAGAACAGTAAAGCTGTAAATATATATATAATGTACCATAATAACAAAAATAAAAACAAACGTTTGTTCACAAGTTTTACACAAGTAATTCAGTAAACGATATGAACGGAAATCGACAACAAACAACAGTCTGGCACAGCTCCTTGGTCTACACGAGGACTGAGCCAATAACTACGAAAATACTGACTGTTAAGTTATTTATAATTTAATCAACAACAACATTTGGTAATCGTAACAATCATTTACTTGAGAGAACAGATATAATAGAACTGTAACTAATTGTAATAGCAATGCATGTTTTAATGCTGTGCTAAACAAGTACGTGATATTCTAGAAGACCACCGTGGCCGTCAACGCCGGACTGAACAAACATCTTGGTTCGGCGATCGTTTGCCTGATGGAAATTATATAAGCTTAAAGATTGTCAAAAAACCTGAACAATTAATTACGGGAAAACACTGGACACATTGCTTGAAGCTGTGTTTGATTACTGATGCAGAAAAGCACAAATTCATTGTCAATAGTCGGCTTTACCTCACTCGTAAACATCACACATCGAGCACTTGGAGATAACGTAGCGTGTACGTTGCAATCGATAAGAAGTCGATTATTGACGAGAGTTGACAATATTGTCAAAATGTAGTCGAACAAAACGCCAGTCAAGACGAGAATAGAACAAAAATACATCTGGTATCATCGGGAAAAGGTTTACTATTCAAACCGCCCCAATAGTCCCACGGGAGATGATTTAATGATATACAAGACTATATAACAAGAGTCCTGTAATTAACATATTGTAGTTGACCAAACCAGCGGGACGAACAACGTCGAACCTTTTACCTTCCGCAATATGCTCACTCCTGGCCGTCCTTCGTCAACCATGCGGTTGCCGAGTACTCATTTTACGGTAGTCTATCTTGTTTGGGCCGTACGTTCGTACGGAATTTAATGGTTTAAAGTTCTTCTATTTTGTGTCAGTTCACAGGAGCTTTGCTGTTGTTTAACTCATTTCGTACGACGCTGGCAACTGTACCGCCACAAGCCTTACTACTTTTCATGTTTCGATACTCGCTTTACTTTTCTCAGCCGGCATAGCCACACGGTACAGTACATTACACGACCTCCCTGACTAAGTCTACATGCTACCTTTTTCGCTTGTTTAGTCGTGTTCTTCGCTTTAGCACCTAGTGCACGTGTCAGGATAAAATTTGTGTGCTTCGGGAAGACGTAGACGTAGGTCAGTGTCTCTTACTATGTGCGCGGCTATTCGGGTTTTATTGCATCGGTATTATTCGTGCCTTTCATCCAGTTTTCAGTAGTGGTTGCTATTCTATCGTTAGTTTGTATTCGGTCCGCTAATTAGTCATTTTATTGCACGGGTATTCTTGCCCTTCGCTCGTTTTAGGGTTTTGGCTTCTTGGCCGGACCGGCACAGGTTTCTCTTCGGTCTTTAGTCAGCCTCGTCGGATGTGCTCGGTCAGCTTTCTATAGCAGTCTCGGTTTTGACTTATCACACGGTAATATATTCTTAGCAGGTTTCCGACTTCAGGACTTATATGTAGGTGTTTTATTTCCTCTGGTAATTTTTTTTCGAATTTGCATAGGTATGTCGTTGTATTTTCGTGGTATGTCACCTCTATGCATCGCCGGTTGGTTCAATTTTTAGTCAGTCTTCTTGTTGGAGCCTGTTTCGCAAGGGTTAACACCCGGGGGTTAACATCGGTGTGCAGGCAGAATGTCAGGGGAAAGCCACTACTGCAGGAAAGACACCTCAGAGATGCTGGATTTCGAATCGCAGTCTACACGGACAGCTTCGCAGGACGCTGAGGTGGCCAAGTACCGACAGGTTGCAGGAACTCTGGCCGTCCAACGTGAACGTTAACCATGTGCTTTCCTAGGACTAGCTTCGCCCGGCGCGGTAGTATACTGCAGTGTGGGACCACTGCTCAGGCGAAATTTAATACCGTTCAAATTGATCTATTTTCGTATCAGGTTGTAGTATAGGAAGCTTTCTTGTTGTCATCGTGCCAGTTCATCGACTGGTTGCCGCCACTCCTGGCCGTCCAACGAGTGAACCAAATGCAATATTAATGTGCTTACCAAGTACTATAGAGCCTTACGGTAGTATGTTTTGCATGTGTTGGCCCTCTCGGGCGAAAATGGTTAACATTGTTCTATTTTCGTGTCAGGTTTGCTGGAACTCTTTTTCCGTACTCCTGGTCGTCCAACGTCAACCATGTGCTTGGAAATTTATTTGAACTTGTGCCTCTCGGGCCGGGCACAGATACTGAACTGGGTTCAGGTGCCGTTAGGTGGGATTGGCGTATAGCTGAACTCGGTGTTCAGCCAAATTTATTTAGTTTGGGCCTTTCGGGCCAGGCACGGATACTGAACTGGGTTCAGGTGCCGTTAGGTGGGATTGGCGTATAGCTGAACTCGGTGTTCAGCCAAATTGATTTAGTTTGGGCCTTTCGGGCCAGCCGGCACGGATACTGAACTGGGTTCAGGTGCCGTTAGGTGGGATTGGCGTATAGCTGAACTCGGTGTTCAGCCAAATTTATTTAGTTTGGGCCTTTCGGGCCAGCCGGCACGGATACTGAACTGGGTTCAGGTGCCGTTAGGGGGATTGGCGTATAGCTGAACTCGGTGTTCAGCCAAATTGATTTAGTTTGGGCCTTTCTGGCCAGCCGGCACGGATACTGAACTGGGTTCAGGTGCCGTTAGGTGGGATTGGCGTATAGCTGAACTCGGTGTTCAGCCAAATTGATTTAGTTTGGGCCTTTCGGGCCAGCCGGCACGGATACTGAACTGGGTTCAGGTGCCGTTAGGTGGGATTGGCGTATAGCTGAACTCGGTGTTCAGCCAAATTTATTTAGTTTGGGCCTTTCGGGCCAGCCGGCACGGATACTGAACTGGGTTCAGGTGCCGTTAGGTGGGATTGGCGTATAGCTGAACTCGGTGTTCAGCCAAATTTATTTAGTTTGGGCCTTTCGGGCCAGCCGGCACGGATACTGAACTGGGTTCAGGTGCCGTTAGGTGGGATTGGCGTATAGCTGAACTCGGTGTTCAGCCAAATTTATTTAGTTTGGGCCTTTCGGGCCAGGCACGGATGACTGAACTGGGTTCAGGTGCCGTTAGGTGGGATTGGCGTATAGCTGAACTCAGTGTTCAGCCAAATTTATTTAGTTTGGGCCTTTCGGGCCAGCCGGCACGGATACTGAACTGGGTTCAGGTGCCGTTAGGTGGGATTGGCGTATAGCTGAACTCGGTGTTCAGCCAAATTGATTTAGTTTGGGCCTTTCGGGCCAGGCACGGATGACTGAACTGGGTTCAGGTGCCGTTAGGTGGGATTGGCGTATAGCTGAACTCGGTGTTCAGCCAAATTTATTTAGTTTGGGCCTTTCGGGCCAGCCGGCACGGATACTGAACTGGGTTCAGGTGCCGTTAGGTGGGATTGGCGTATAGCTGAACTCGGTGTTCAGCCAAATTTATTTAGTTTGGGCCTTTCGGGCCAGCCGGCACGGATACTGAACTGGGTTCAGGTGCCGTTAGGTGGGATTGGCGTATAGCTGAACTCGGTGTTCAGCCAAATTTATTTAGTTTGGGCCTTTCGGGCCAGGCACGGATGACTGAACTGGGTTCAGGTGCCGTTAGGTGGGATTGGCGTATAGCTGAACTCGGTGTTCAGCCAAATTTATTTAGTTTGGGCCTTTCGGGCCAGGCACGGATGACTGAACTGGGTTCAGGTGCCGTTAGGTGGGATTGGCGTATAGCTGAACTCAGTGTTCAGCCAAATTTATTTAGTTTGGGCCTTTCGGGCCAGGCACGGATACTGAACTGGGTTCAGGTGCCGTTAGCTGTGTTTGGCGTATAGCTGAACTCGGTGTTCAGCCAAATTTATTTAGAGGGGGCCTTTCGGGCCAGGCACAGATACTGAACTGGGTTCAGGTGGTGTTTGGCGTATAGCTGAACTCGGTGTTCAGCCAAATTTATTTAGAGTGGGCCTCTTGGGCCAGGCACAGATACTGAACTGGGTTCAGGTGCCGTTAGTGGTGTTTGGCGTATAGCTGCATGGCAGTCGGTGCTCAGCCAAATTATTTAGTTTGGGCCTCTCGGGCCAGGCACAGATACTGGACTGGGTTCAGGTGCCGCTAGGTGTGCTTGGCGTATAGCTAGCAGTCGGTGCTCAGTCAAATTATTTAGTTTGGGCCTCTCGGGCCGGGCACAGATACTGAACTGGGTTCAGGTGCCGTTATAGTGGCATGTTTGGCGTATAGCTGGCATTCGGTGTTCAGCCAAATCTATCTAAGTTGGGCCTTTCGGAGAATATTTTGGCTGGGGACTTGCCGGAATGTGCCTTTTGTTATGCTGTGGTGAGGTCCTTTGTTGGTTAACATGCCCGGGGCTATCTAAAGCCCTTTGTGCCCGATCCTTGCGATTGCGCCGTGGACTGTTAACTACCATTGGCCCCTCCCTCAGTGTTTTGAAACACGAGTCACTGAAAGCTGGCTGGCGCGTTACGGAATGCGTGTATAAGGTGTTACAATATGCCCCATATATATATGAAATAAGGAAAGGGAACTAAGTGAAAGCAAATCAAAGAAATAGAAGAGTGAAATTAAAGATGGTAAATACACGAAAAAGAGAGACGAAGAAACCAGCCAGTATGACCGTAAGATTAGATGTGAAGGGAGGGACCAATGGTGGTCAGACGTAACGGCATGCAAATAATGGATGATCGTGGATCAAGTGGTAAAACAAAAAACCTGAATCAACAAATCAGTCTTGGAAGAAGGATTTTTGAGTAGTGGGGGAGGAAGATGCGAAAGAAGGGATTGGAATAAGGATTGGAAATAAGGATTGGGTGTGAGGATTGGGAGTAAGGGATAGAGATTGAGAAATAAGGATTGGGTGTGAGGATTGGGAGTAAGGGATAAAGTTTGAGGTTTGGGGAATGGGGAATGGGGGAATAATTTACTACGGAATCATGTTGGGGACGTGAATTGGAAAGAGAGGGCAGAACGTCGGAACGAACGGATCCATGGTAATTGTTCCAACCGCTGGAACAATGGATCTTAATCATTCCCCATTCTTAATCATCGATCCGTGGGACAATGGCGGTTTGGATATACTACTAGTCTTCACTCGTCTTCGCTCTCGTTCGACTCACTTCAATCGGATTTTCCGAACGAATCCGAGTCAACCCGAAAATTACTTACGGACATACTTACTTTCACACTCGATGGCATAGTAGCTACGCCTTCCCAGAAGGCCGTAGCTACAAAAATGACCAGTCTGTCATGGCTGGAGAAAATCAAATTGCTTGAAAGCAGTTTATATCATGAACCAGTTTAGACTCTTCCACAGTCCCCGCTCGGCCGTTGCACTCTCAGTCTAGAACCAGTTCTCTAATAACCAAAGAAATGTCGGTGCAAATATGCCATCAATTAATTGCTCCTGTATTCGTTCTATCTCATCGATGTCGCATTTGCACAAACATGTATACATTCCCCAGCAGGAGGACTGAATAGTTGGAATTATATCACGGAACGTCGACTGTTCATAAAGGAAATCATGCATCTGTTAGCAAGGATTTCTCTGGTAGAGCTGATATCAAGGATCTTTATTCTTTAGACATCTGAAATAACCAATTTAATGACTCTTAAATGTCACTTAAATACTAAGTAATGATTAATTTCCGTAATCTTTAAGCTTATCCCTAAATCTATGAAATTTATATTTAATGTGGCTTTAAGTGTCTACTGAAAGTAACTTAATGAAGTATTTCATAGATTTAATTTGTCAGTTAACTTAAAACTTCAGAAAGCAGTCTTTAAGGATCTTTAAGTGAGCTTTAATTGAGCTTAATTCGGTGTAAATGAATCTTTAAAAGAGACTTAAATGCCTAAAAATGAGTTTTAATGAACTTTCAGAAACCTTTTTAAAAGTGCTGCTTATTGTTTTTTAATATATATATTATATAAATAAAAATTCATTAATATCAATAATATTTGCTTTATTATTAATATTTTCATCAGTGCAACTCAAATCAAAGGAATGCATTTCAAATTATTTTATTTGGTTCATTTAACATACATACATTGAAAACTGATAAAAAATGAAAATCAACTGAAGTACAATTTCACAGGTAAATTACGTCATGCACTCATTACGTATACACATCTGAAATCTGAATCTGTGACCTAAAAACACTCGTAGCCACACTATTTGCCAACGCAGGTCTTTGCCTGAAGGTCGTGTCATGATTCTAGTAATTACGTATACAAGATAGATCACAACTCATTCTAAATAAATTCTAAATAAATAAATAAATCAAATAAATAAATAAATTCTAAATAAATTCTAAATAAACTCATAATAAAGTTTTTGTGCATTACAATCCCTCTCGGTCTCAGATTTCAGATTCAGATTTCAGATGCCAACGTTTTTTGAAATAGGTGTACACCAACTTGAAGAATCGTTTTTGAATTCAAAATCATAGAGCATAGAAGCTGAGACCGAAATAGCCAATGGGAAATGTGTTAATTAGATTTAAGATATGCATTTTGCATTCTGATTGTAAAACAGGTAACAGTCAAAATGCATCCATTAGTGCCAATGAATACTGTGCGCTGATGGCTGGTGTTTCAGTTGGAGATCGCCCAATCAGGCAGGTTGTCTGGAATGGCTCTTGTGGACAGTGTTCCACTCTCCATCCTTGGAAAGCATCGGTCTCTCGCCCTTTGCGAGAGGCCTTTCCAGTATGCCTTGTCCAGTGCTTTTTTAATTTTTTTAACTTTGCGAGACTCCCAAGGTAGCCTCTTAATGTTGTACCCCACCAACTTTTGTTGCCCTCCTCCTCCTTCTTCTTCTTCGAATGCACTCTCCTCACTGCTCATATATAGCCTCCTCTCTTAGCACCTCTGCAGCTCTTTGTCTCTTCTCTGTGCCCCACCCCACTTTGCTACTTTTTCCAGAGCCATATATCTTCTTGATAGTTTCTAAAGGATATAAATATTCAATGTAAGTCAAAAGAAAACATTCAAAAATATATTATAAAAGTGATATAAAATCCCAGTGCTCGATGTGTCTAAATGCTGTGATACAAACACTCTGGAAGTTGTACATGTATAGCACGCGAAATCAAGATCTAGAGGGGCTTCATATCTGGAGGGCTTATATTAAAAGTAATAACAAAAAAACTTTTCGAAATTATTATTATTAAATAAGCTGATAAGATAAGTTGAGACGGTATAGCATGCTACGTATCAAAATACGTTTTCAATCTACTGGTCTTTATTTAAAATTTACAATAAACTCATGATTATTTCAATATTTGTAACGAAAAACAAAACTGTAACTTGTCCCGCAATCTGTCCTCAATTTCAATTTGAATGTACTCTGTTTATATGAAGGATTAAACAAGGAAACTTAGAGAGGGGCTTATATCCTTTGGGGGGGGGGGGGGGGGGGGGGGGTGCTATAACTGGTATTTCTTTTTGTTTTCTCAGACTATTAGAGTAATGCAAATAAATAAAATATAAATACCTTCCATGGATGCCTCCGTCCATTTACATTTTTCTTGTCCACCATTTCGCTCCCAAACTATGGAGATCACTCTTCGCATGACAGCAATATTGCTATCAGAATCAACACTGCAACAAATAAATAAATAATTGTGAACTAATTCCATTATTTTCTTTTTTTTGATTATTTAAGTCTTCGTTGCAGCCGTTTTTAACAATTTATTTTAATTTAAGTTTACATGTACACCAACATATTACCACTTACCGATTAAACATCTTGTCAACATCCTCGTGGGTACAAATGTATGTCCTAGCTACCATGAAGAAATCACAGGAAGCCGTGTTCGGGCCCCGTATTAATCTTGTGGAGTTGTGGCAGTATAAAGAAATGTAAGACTTATGTGAAAATATATAAACTATATTTTTGAGAGTAATCTATAAGTAAAAGCTTTGAAACTCACATGGAGTGTTGCTTGTTGTGTTATTTTGCCCTGGTAGTGGTTTCAGCTCTTGGACCACAGGGATTTTTTTATAATAATAATAATAATAAATAAGCTTACATGTAACTTGATGTGATATGTTAATCATTAATTTATTTTCAACTCGTAATATAAATTAACGTACAGCAATTACAATATAATTATATGAGAAGCATAGTTTAGTATGTCTTGTATTTCATATATTTTCAGGTAAATCTTGCAAGACATTTGTTGAATTCTGTGTTAGAAGGAAATAAAAGTACAGACTGGAGAAGCGCCTGTTGCAAGCGTGATTGGGGAATCGGTGAGTATTGCACTCAAAGTGCAACTATGAGTCATGTACATGTATGACACAATGTTTATAGGACTCAATACCTAATATTTTCAGGTAACTTTTGCAAGACATACATTTTGTTGAATTAATTTTACCATTTTGATGTCCTGTAAACCAAATGAAGTCAAACTGAGAAATGTATAAATTGTCAAAATCATACATAAATATTTATGTTATTGAGGATAACAAAAGTGTCACGAATATATACATGTACATTTTACTTTTTACTTGAATCTTTTCGAAGACTAAAGGTGCGGACACACGATGCAACATTGCGCGCAACATTGCTGGCAATTTTGTTGCAGCGTGTGTCCATCTCTGCAACATGTTGCACGCAATTGACTAAATTGTTGTTGTTGTTGTTGCTAAATTGATCTAAACTCTAATTGGAGGATGGCAAGATAAAAGTATATGAATACATTATCGGGCAGTCAAACATTTGGGACTCACACTAATTAATTTAGCTGGCATTCATATAATATGATATTAGGTTACCATATATAATATATATACACCTGTTTTCAAAAACGTTGTCCATTTACAAAATAAAATATAGTAATTTATATAAATAGTAAAAAGAAATTAATTAGAGAAACAAAAGAAATGCATTCAAGCTGAACTCTGGCTCATTGTTTCTCTAATCAATTCCTTTTTACTATTTTACTATTTTGTAAATGGACAATGTTTTTGAAAACAGGTGTATATATATTAGTCTAAATGTAATTATCTTTAGTCTACAGAAGATGGCATGGGTTATGCCTATATTTGAAGTATATATATACACCTGTTTTCAAAAACGTTGCCATTTACAAAATACAAAATAGCCGAAATAGTAGAAAGGAATTAATTAGAGAAACAATGAGCCTGAGTTCTGCATGATTGAATTTCTTTTGTTTCTCTAATTTATTCCTTTCTACTATTTCGGCTATTTTGTATTTTGTAAATGGACAACGTTTTTGAAAACAGGTATATAATTTTGTTTTTCGTTACAAATATTGAAATAATCATGAGTTTATTGTAAATTTTAAATAAAGACCAGTAGATTGAAAACGTATTTTGATACGTAGCATGCTATACCGTCTCAACTTATCTTATCAGCTTATTTAATAATAATAATTTCGAAAAGTTTTTTTGTTATTACTTTTAATATAAGCCCTCCAGATATGAAGCCCCTCTAGATCTTGATTTCGCGTGCTATACATACAACTTCCAGAGTGTTTGTATCACAGCATTTAGACACATCGAGCACTGGGATTTTATATCACTTTTATAATATATTTTTGAATGTTTTCTTTTGACTTACATTGAATATTTATATCCTTTAGAAACTATCAAGAAGATATATGGCTCTGGAAAAAGTAGCAAAGTGGGGTGGGGCACAGAGAAGAGACAAAGAGCTGCAGAGGTGCTAAGAGAGGAGGCTATATATGAGCAGTGAGGAGAGTGCATTCGAAGAAGAAGAAGGAGGAGGAGGGCAACAAAAGTTGGTGGGGTACAACATTAAGAGGCTACCTTGGGAGTCTCGCAAAGTTAAAAAAATTAAAAAAGCACTGGACAAGGCATACTGGAAAGGCCTCTCGCAAAGGGCGAGAGACCGATGCTTTCCAAGGATGGAGAGTGGAACACTGTCCACAAGAGCCATTCCAGACAACCTGCCTGATTGGGCGATCTCCAACTGAAACACCAGCCATCAGCGCACAGTATTCATTGGCACTAATGGATGCATTTTGACTGTTACCTGTTTTACAATCAGAATGCAAAATGCATATCTTAAATCTAATTAACACATTTCCCATTGGCTATTTCGGTCTCAGCTTCTATGCTCTATGATTTTGAATTCAAAAACGATTCTTCAAGTTGGTGTACACCTATTTCAAAAAACGTTGGCATCTGAAATCTGAATCTGAAATCTGAGACCGAGAGGGATTGTAATGCACAAAAACTTTATTATGAGTTTATTTAGAATTTATTTAGAATTTATTTATTTATTTGATTTATTTATTTATTTAGAATTTATTTAGAATGAGTTGTGATCTATCTTGTATACGTAATTACTAGAATCATGACACGACCTTCAGGCAAAGACCTGCGTTGGCAAATAGTGTGGCTACGAGTGTTTTTAGGTCACAGATTCAGATTTCAGATGTGTATACGTAATGAGTGCATGACGTAATTTACCTGTGAAATTGAACTTCAGTTGATTTTCATTTTTTATCAGTTTTCAATGTATGTATGTTAAATGAACCAAATAAAATAATTTGAAATGCATTCCTTTGATTTGAGTTGCACTGATGAAAATATTAATAATAAAGCAAATATTATTGATATTAATGAATTTTTATTTATATAATATATATATTAAAAAACAATAAGCAGCACTTAAAGGTTTCTGAAAGTTCATTAAAACTCATTTTTAGGCATTTAAGTCTCTTTTAAAGATTCATTTACACCGAATTAAGCTCAATTAAAGCTCACTTAAAGATCCTTAAAGACTGCTTTCTGAAGTTTTAAGTAACTGACAAATTAAATCTATGAAATACTTCATTAAGTTACTTTCAGTAGACACTTAAAGCCACATTAAATATAAATTTCATAGATTTAGGGATAAGCTTAAAGATTACGGAAATTAATCATTACTTAGTATTTAAGTGACATTTAAGAGTCATTAAATTGGTTATTTCAGATGTCTAAAGAATAAAGATCCTTGATATCAGCTCTACCAGAGAAGATGCATGATTTCCTTTATGAACAGTCGACGTTCCGTGATATAATTCCAACTATTCAGTCCTCCTGCTGGGGAATGTATACATGTTTGTGCAAATGCGACATCGATGAGATAGAACGAATACAGGAGCAATTAATTGATGGCATATTTGCACCGACATTTCTTTGGTTATTAGAGAACTGGTTCTAGACTGAGAGTGCAAATAACCACTTCATGTAGGCACAACCGTTCGCTTTTGCAAACGAAGCAGTTTGCTGAAGATCAAAACTTAGACACTTTACCTTTTTTTTGCTGTCTTTTATCCATTCATCTCGATATTTTATCATTCTGAAGACTAAAGTTACTATTTACTCTATATTGCATAGGGACCATTGCGTGATTGTGCCTACACGGAGTAGTTCCCGTGCAACGGCCGAGCGGGGACTGTGGAAGAGTCTAAACTGGTTCATGATATAAACTGCTTTCAAGCAATTTGATTTTCTCCAGCCATGACAGACTGGTCATTTTTGAGAGATGCAGCATCTAACTGTACCGCGATTTTAAATGTCCACGAAGGAATCCAACGTAGAGCTCCCGTTTTACATCAATACATCAGAAGTTTGTCCACGAGAGGAATAGAATACCTTGAAAAATACGGTCGTTATGCTGGATACATTGTATATTATACGACTATCGCTGGTGCTACAATCCATCGCGCCCATTATACAGAGCAACAGCTACAGAAGGCAAACTACACACCAGATGTTTTTAGAATCATCGAAAGTGAAGCTGAACTGAATCGATTTCTCGAATGCCTTGAGAAGTTGCATCGTACTTCCAGTGAAGATGCGGAAATATTTTTAACTAAATCAAAAGAACTCAAACATTCGATTGCCAAGGCAATACGTTCGCTGAAAGCGTTTCGTGACGACATCGAGCATAAAATACTCGAGTTGGGAAGCCACAAAATAATTATCGGAGCTGCCCAAGGGCTATGTGGTTTCTTTGGTGTTGGAAGCGCTGGTACAGCAGTAATGGCTTTAGTTTCAGCTATTCCTTTCACACTACATGTACCTCTGCGACAACTGTCTGCTCTCGCTGCCGTATCCATCGCTTGCTTCGCCTTGTTGGCAAAAATGACATCCACCAAAGAAAAGTACAATAAAGCAGTGGACATTCTAACAAATATAAGATCAGAAGCATTAGAAGCGGAACTAACACTCGCATCGCTTCTGGCCGAAATGGACATACTGTACTACGAGCAGAGATTGTATGGTTTGGCCGACGTTGAGAGGCTGATACGAAGTCTGGAGCGATATACTGTATCGCTGGAGCAACGACAACCGACAACTTTAAACGACATACTCGGCGCAGAACACAACAAAACTGACAAGTTAGTGTAATAACGTAGCCACACGACCCGTATTGTAATTCTATTCGAACTTATGCGTCAGCATATTTTAGTATTTTTTGCTTACTCTGAAAGATTTTCAAAGGTACTGGCGCATGGAACTTTCTGTATTATACACTAGAATAGTAGTCAGTCATCCACAAGCCAAACTTTGTTGGATGTGGAGAAACGGTTGGCTAGTTTTTAGCTATTTTGTTGCTTTATAATCTGAGGTGAGCTGGCTGGCTGAAACGGAGCCTGCGTTGTGTTATGAGACAAAAGTCGGTACCTTTTTTATATCGGACACAACTAGTAAAGAAGTGAACATGTGCTAGAGATACCCAGGACATTCTAAAGTTTAAAATTTTGTCGAAAAAAGATAAGAGAATACATTTTTTGACAACTTTGTTTTGCATAAATGGTAAATATACACCAAACATTCAATTTCTTGACAGTTTTGAAACCTAACATGGTGGAATAAAACAAGATTTGTTTAATATTCTGGCCTAAAACTCACTTTGTCATTTTTATATAAAATATCTACCTTTTACCCAAATTTATAATTTTGAAACAAGTTGTCCAAAAACAAACTTATCCATAACATTTTGCAATTAAAAATAGTTTAAATTCTAGCAATGTTTTGAATATCATGTATAAATTTGCTACAAGAAAATCTTAAGTCATAATTCCTTTCATATCTTGTTTTATTACACAACTTGTAATCTTAGGGGCCGTTCACACTAGCCATTTAGGTCGATCCGAGATCGATCTAAACTGAAACGGGCCAAGTGTGAACGGTCCAAAGCGAGCCGAGATCGGTCCGAGACCGATCTAAACTAGACCACCTCCAGAGGTGGTCTCGGATCGATCTAAAGTAGCTCGCATGCAAGTGTGAACGCTAAACGTACTAACTGGCTGTCGTTGCATGCTAATTACGCACGTGGATGCTAATTACGCATGTGCAGTTCGTGAGAGCGCGACTTTTAAAATGTTTTCTTTTGAACTAGCGTAACTAATAATTATTATTATTGTTATTATTAAAAGTAGCATATATATATATACTCCACTGAATGATGTCGAAACGTGGTGAAACGGAGCGACAAGCGAGTTTTGGCTCTAATATCGATTTGGGAAACAGAGGCAATTATGAATATACTGAACAATTCACAGAAGAATACCGAAGCCGATACGGACAGGACAAAAGTAAAGCATCTGAAAATTAACTGCTTATAAAAAAAATCATTGACGACCTGGCACTTTTCGCAACATCAAATCGCCAGCCAAGTGATCTTCGGTCTTCGCCGGTAGCCAGGTGCCATACACAAATTGCCATTCGTTTCTCGACTGTAATAGCCTTGCGAAATTCCTGGTATCCTTCCTTTTCAGAACTTCATCTAACGATTCGCAGAGGAAGTGAAACGACTCTCTTGACATTCTGAAGTTGTCGATCCAAAGTTTATCATCCGTCCATTTGTTACAGTCTGCTCCCAGAACAAACTAACCAAGTTACCCACTCTGGTTGGTTCTTCCCAAAACCGTCTTTCTGTTATTGACCGCCCGCATTAAACTTTATTCCCGACGTAGTCAATCGATATCAATAAAAATCAAGTGATTTTTTTAAACGGACGGAAATCGGTAAAAATCGATAAAGGAAAGAAGGAGAAAGGGTGATACCAATTTTTATTGGTTTTTAACGGTTTGTTGTTTTCGCGTAATAACTTGTAAATATAATCTGAATGATTACAATATAGTACCATACTATTTATTACAGACGCTTACACCAAACTGTACTAATATTGGCAACTGCAACTTCTTTTATTCTACAATCAATATAAGCTTATAGGTGTTCATAAATGTAGCAAAATTAATACAGAACTGAAAAATCATAGACTGCAAAATAGCCCCTACTTTTTCGCGAAACTGCGTCGTGACCGGGCCGCGAGAGAAGCTGACCGAATAAGTTCACCTCTGAATCCAGGAAGACACTGGCAAACATTTTCTTCATGCGCAATTTGTCTCGCCAACTAGTCAGCCAAGAAAAACAAACCGTCAGTCTACCCCATGTGATTGATGAGTACCTATCTAATGAAGTTTCTGATGTGGAAGCGGCTTACCGGAACATTGCTGTACCGACATCCTCGGACGATAATAATAATAACTTTAATATAATAATAACGATGGTGCTTGGGGGGTTTGGGGTTGGAGGTTACCTGTGCTCTCCTCTCACAGACCCCTCCTTCTCCAAGCACATTGGAGGATGGTTTGGTGTTGGGCTGTGACAGGGTTGCCATGGTAACCTTGCGCCGCTAGCTTGTATGTCTTGGGTTGCCATGGTAACTGTGAGTAGCCGATTGTAGGTCTTGGCATCTCCACCCTATAAGGCTCCTATACCTCCAAGCTCATCTATTGATGATGAGTTTAAACAAGGGCGGGTAATGGGAGCAATCGCCTCACTCCCCTCTCGTCTTTTCGTCTTGCCTCATTCTCTCGCGCCCCGATCAACCACTCGATCGAACTTCAACTCTACTCGATTTATCGACTGGAAAACTGCTATCGATTTTTATCGATTGACTACGTCGGGCCGGATTCATTGAGTATCATAAAATACATTTTTTGTTGACGTTTTCTCTCTGACGCATAAAACGCAATATTAGTTGAAAACGGTTCTTGGATATACGGCTTTGACATCTCAATAATCGTTTATTGATTTCATAAGAAATCAAAAGTGGAACTACTGAGTTCCCAACCCCTTAGATTTGTAGTTTTGAACCCGATTTTGGTTAGGCTACCTGTGTTTTTTTGGGGTGATACGCTTATACATTTTATAGTGTGAACGCTCTCAAAAAACCGAGCTCGGATCGATCTCGGATCGATCTAAACTAGATCGATCCAAAGTGGTCCTAGTGTGAACGGCCCCTAACAGTACAAATACGAGTACAAATATGACAGCGTATTACACGTTTTCAGGAGCCCATTACTAGGAGCCTTCCTCTCCTATAATAGGTTTGTGTGACATCAAATGCACAAATTGGGCTAAAAATAGAACACTCATTAAAAATTCCGCGCGATTAACCAATCATGTCGCGTCTTACACAATAGGAATTTGACGTCAGATTCAACACTGCTAGCTTTCGGTATAATCACAATCAGGGTGGCAAAGTTGGGTCCACTCTGACCCTAAAATCAAGTTTGTTTATCTCTTATTTTTTCTGCAGTTTTTGAGAGACTAGGGTACAGTGGATAATGTTATGAAATATCTTTGCACAACAGCACTTAGTTTTTGAGATACAGCACCATATATTGAGCAAAGTATTAGGGGGTACGGACACTACATTTTGAAAATATGAATTTTGAAATAATTAAAAAAAGTGACAAACATAAATTAATATCATCAAAAACTTGTTTAATCTCAAACTCTATACTTAAATCAACAATGATTAACATGGTAAACAGAAACAAAGTCATAATAACATTATCTGAGAGTGCATACAATATATACCATTATTGGTTGAAACACAAACACTATAGCCTACTGAAAGTATCTTTATTTTGGCATACAAGGGCTTTTGTCCATGCCTGTAAACTATTCATAATTTGCATAGACTGTTGGCTATGACTTATGAAATCATTAAGTATCTTATCTCATTAAGTATCTTATCTAGTTTATCATGAATACAAGAATTTCAATTAAAACACACTTGACCCAATCGTCCGGGGAGGGGGGACGGACACTACATCAACACTTCTTGCAGTGTAATGCTTAAGTTACAGTGGTTTTCTTGTAATTTAATAGAAAATATGCTTTCTATTTATGATTTTAAATGAAATTCTTGAAAGCAATAGCAACTGAAACAAACTGAGTAATTTAAAATATTGGCTTGGTAACCAGGCAAAATAGGGAATTGTGGGTATCAAGCTTTTAAGATGCAAATTAGTTCAAAACAGTTGATGTGTCTGAAACTTTTGTTAGAAAAATCCCTTATCTGTTTTTGAAAAACATTTTTAGACATGTAATATTATAAGATTTTGAAGTTTGAATAATTTTCAATATCTGGAGTGATAAAGTTGTTATTTACAAATTTTGCTGTTTCATTCAGAACTGCCAAATAATGAGTGACAGTTAATAAAGTTGTCATATTAAATGTATGACTAGGTATTTTTATTCAAATGAAATGAATATTTGGTTAAATTTTAATCTAAGGCTGAAAAGAGTACTGTGGTATATAGAGGGTACGGACACTACAAGGGGGTACGGACACTACAAATTGGCATTCAATTGCTAATTTCCAGACAGGCAAAAAACAAAATCCGAATATAGTCACACCACCTTACTAAGCATACCTACTACCAATAGTAGCTTGAGCTGTTACATGTTTAGACAAGTAGTTCTTGAGAACCACATGGGGGTACGGACACTACAGGATTTTTGCCAAATCTAATTCCTTGGCTTTCAAATTCTCTGCCAACTCAAATCCTAATACATTACAGAGGAAACATTGCTGAACATTATGTGGAGCTCAAAAGGTACACAAAAATGAACTGGCAAAGGAAAATGAACTGCCTGCTGTTATAAAACTGCATCATTTCTGCACAGGTCTTAACTATTTCCAATTTGCATAACATACATAACCTTAAGAAATTTGTGTCCCCTGTTATGAAATATTACATATTACATCACCCTTTTTTATTATTTTATGCTTTCCATACCTTAAGCTGTTTAAATATAGTTTTTCCCAGGAG
This sequence comes from Actinostola sp. cb2023, assembly GCA_033675265.1. Lineage (NCBI taxonomy): Eukaryota > Metazoa > Cnidaria > Anthozoa > Actiniaria > Actinostolidae > Actinostola > Actinostola sp. cb2023. Next base: position 32,713 of record JAUJYZ010000212.1, read on the forward strand.
CAAACATATAATAATCCAGTTATAACATAGACAATAAAAGTAAGAAATCTCAAGTGACCCTGCATAACGCTGAAATTTGGCATTTTTATCACTTTTCTGAGCCTCAGAATTTTAGAATCAGCATTATGGTGGGAATTTTTTGTTATGTACCATTTATAGGCATAGATGATTATTTGTTGGTAATAGTAACAAAACTTCAACAAATATCTTCTAATTAGATTTATCTGATCATAACATGTCCTCTTTCAACTTTGCCACCCTGATTGTGATTATACCGTTTGCTTTCAATGTCGGCCGAAAGTGTACCGTGTAGTTCCAGTGATTCTAATAAAAGAATCAGAATCTAGTGAAATTTCAGATCAGTTTCGTCGTTTGCCGACTTCAGTACTTCATCAAGCGAGGAAGAACAATGATTGAAAACATTAAAAACATAGCAAAAAAGCAACTCCAGGTATTATTATTTATATCAAACTTCAAGTGCGAGAACTTCTAAAAACAAAGCTACGTCAAAAAGGCCAGTTCAAATAACGGCCAAAAAACGAACATCTTCTGCTCTTTCTGAGAAGGAATTCAACGATCTGGTATCATGGATAATCTCTTACGAAGAACCTAATTAAACTTATGCAGGACTAGCAGTGAGAACCAAGCTATGAATATTCCAAACCGCCGGTGTGTTTTGCTAATTTAATAGCAATTGTTATCTGAAACGCAGCAAAATGAATCACGAACTTTGAAGCTAATTGAAGTAGGATTTTGTCGAAAATTCTCGACATTGTCACAAAGTTCCTTCTAAAACAGCGAAGTGAGGTACAGAGGAGCTTCTTTTTCTATGGCCTGGATGAAGATTTTATCGAATTTTTATTCATCGGCTGATCTTGGAGTGCCGGCTTTCTTGCCTTCTCAGTGAACTGAAGACGCCTTTGGCGAATGAACTTCGCATACACTCAGTGATAACCCTCTTGTTTTAGTGTTCTTTGCCGCTCTTTAAGGCACGGTTCGTCGGTTGAAAGTTTCAGTTGTTTTTCGACTATCTTTCGGCGAAGACTTTTGCTTCATCAGAGTCGAAATCATTGGAGAACGCTTCATTCTTACGAAGACTAAATCATGAATTAAAAACCAACAAAAGAAAGTTGATAAAACAAGAATAAACATATGAAGCGATAGGTATAAGAACGTATAGAAGAATTTCGCGACAACGTGAGTCGCCAAACTAAAAGTCTCCACTAAGCGCTCTGGCAGTATGTCAGTTTATTGATACATGTGATTCATTCATTGTACACAGTTGTCTCGTTCTTGTGCAAGGGAAAAATTGACTTGGACTTCCATGGATTAAGAATATTAATATTTTGGATCAAGTCCCCACGTCTTCCGTTTGGCGGCCATTTTATTTTTCAATTTGAAATACTTCGGAAATTTGCATATCTAAAAATAGCCCAATTTGTGCATTTGATGTCACATGAACCTATTACTAGAGGAAGGCTCCTAGTAATGGGCTCCTGACGTTTTAGAATTCGGACACGTCAATTTTGCGCGCGCGCTCAGTTTGTTTCAGTTGTTTTGTCCGGTCGCAAATAAAAAGAAAGAGAAAAAGACGTTTGTTTTTTTTGTTAATTTTGTTGTATAATAAACAATTTATTACACGGGTAGTTGTGTAATACGGCTGGATATTTTTACTCGTCTGTTTGTATTTTGACTCGCCTACGGCTCGTCAAAATACGGCACGACTCGTAAAAATATCCAGCCGTATTACACAACTACCCGTGTAATAACCTCTATATATTGACATATTTTAAATCTATGGTAAAAACACCCCCAATCAATATTTTTTTTCTTTTGATAAAATACTTAATTATATGATAAAAATAATAGGATATCAATAATTTTCAAACACTCTTCAAGTAGTACCCGGAAATTTCCAGGACACTGTTCGAGTAAATGTAAGGTTGGCCCGGAAAATTCTGGGACACTGTTCAAGTAAATGTAAATTAAGTTGACCGGAAATTTCCAGGACACTGTTCAAGTAAATGTAAGGTTGGCCCGGAAATTTCTGGGACACTGTTCAAGTAAATGTAAGGTTGGCCCGGAAATTTCTGGGACACTGTTCAAGTAAATGTAAGGTTGGCCCGGAAATTTCTGGGACACTGTTCAAGTAAATGTAAGGTTGGCCCGGAAATTTCTGGGACACTGTTCAAGTAAATGTAAGGTTGGCCCGGAAATTTCCAGGACACTGTTCAAGTAAATGTAAGGTTGGCCCGGAAATTTCTGGGACACTGTTCAAGTAAATGTAAGGTTGGCCCGGAAATTTCTGGGACACTGTTCAAGTAAATGTAAGGTTGGCCCGGAAATTTCTGGGACACTGTTCAAGTAAATGTAAGGTTGGCCCGGAAATTTCTGGGACACTGTTCAAGTAAATGTAAGGTTGGCCCGGAAATTTCCAGGACACTGTTCAAGTAAATGTAAGGTTGGCCCGGAAATTTCCAGGACACTGTTCAAGTAAATGTAAGGTTGGCCCGGAAATTTCTGGGACACTGTTCAAGTAAATGTAAATTAAGTTGACCGGAAATTTCCAGGACACTGTTCGAGTAAATGTAAGGTTGGCCCGGAGATTTCTGGGACACTGTTCAAGTAAATGTAAATTAAGTTGACCGGAAATTTCCAGGACACTGTTCGAGTAAATGTCAAGGTTGACCTGGAAATTTCCAAGAAAATTTCTAAAAAAGTGAAAGTGAATTTGTAAAACAAATTCAAGAAATTTATTTATTTAAGGATCATAATATAATCAAATATACAATTATCATTATCAAAATAATGTAACCTTTACATGTAGATTCTCAAGTGAAATAGAAAATTACTGCAGTTCTCAATATAATGTGAACTCAGACATTCAAACAGTCGGCTGGAACTTGAGATTCAAAACTCAAAAAAAAAATACATTCTTTGACCAAATGATCCATAATTAACTCAAAATCATATTTAATTTGGTAGGTCTTCTGACTTTTATATTTAAGTTTTCCGATTTTTTATATGATTGACAGAAGCGAAAAACCAAATCCCAAGCCATTACTGCTTGAATGTCTGAATTCGCATAATATTGAGAATCACAGTAATAAACTTACATCGTACAAAACTATAACTCTATAGCTATATCATCAATATCTAGATTTTTTTTCTTTACATTACTGTTAGCCTGATTTTCAGACGGCTCATGTGTCATACGCTTCGCTCCCTCCCCAAATCCCCGTCTGATTGCCCTCGTAGGAAGTCGTGTTCTGCTATTGTTTGAATTTCGACCAATCAGAGCGAACCTTTTAGTTTTCTCAAAGTGAGGTATGCAAAGAATTCGCACCTAAATGACAGACGATTAACACGCTAGGTTTTTATGAGCCCGATTTTGAGAAGCTCACAGAAGAAAAGCGAAGAAATCGGCCTGATTTCAATTTAAATATGTTGTACGTTCAGATATATATTCTTATGGAGCCGAAGGATCTTGAATTTAAGGAACTGCGAATGCATTCGAGTGTTTATAGACGAGGTCAACTCAACGGGTCAACAAATCGAAGCGTGAATGTATTTGCAGTTCCTTTCAAGATCCTTCGGCTCCATAAGAATATATATCTGAACGTACAACATAGGACATATTTAAATTGAAATCAGGCCGATTTCTTCGCTTTTCTTCTGTGAGCTTCTCGAAATCGGGCTCATAAAAACCTAGCGTGTTAAAATGAGAGGCGGGATCCCGCCAATCCCAGCCGGGATCCCAGGATCCCACCATCCCAGCCGGGATCCCACCATCCCAGCCGGGATTATTAGACATCCCAGCTGGGATCCCACCATCCCAGCCGGGATTCCAGGATCCCACCATCCCAGCCGGGATTCCACCATCCCAGCCGGGATCCCACCATCCCAGCCGGGATTATTAGACATCCCAGCCGGGATCCCAGGATCCCGCCCGGGATCCCACCATTACCAGCCGGGATCCCACCTTCTCAGCCGGGATCCCACCCTCCCAGCCGGGATCCCACCATCCCAGCCAGGATCCCACTATTACCAGCCGGGATCCACCATGGGCCCAAGGTATCCCACCTTGGATCCCACCATGTGCCCAATGCAAGGCATCCCAACCAGTATCCCACCTGAATATTCCCACCACCATCCCACCACCAATATTATTTGTAAATATGTAATAAATAATTAAGGAATAAATCTGATAGCAACATGATCGATGGATAAAAATGTTGTTTCATTGTCAGACTGTAGAGACATTTAATGCAACCTTACCAACATCAAACATTCTTGTAATACATGTAATTATCAATATTTTATCTATGCTTTACATTATGCAGTTGTTGACTAATCAAAGTGTTGAACTTAGCTTTTCTGTCTACCACATTTTGTCAGGCTATAACAATGCTGGTAACCAAATCTTTCATTTAGCTTTATTAGCTTGTTGAAGAAGAATTAATACCTGAAACTAAATAGACAATAATCAATAAAAACAGTCATTCAATTAGGCCATATTAAAGCTATAGTCTAAAAGAGTTTGATGTGAACAAGACATTTTTTAAACAGTCATGCATCTGGCAATGGCAAATATAACTTACCTAAATCCTAAATCACTCACTTTAATCTGCAGTATATGCGAGTAAATAACTATTAAATATGAAATCTGAATCAATCCAAACTCTAACTGAGTGTAAGTGTAAGTGTTAAAGTAAGTCAGTGAACTGCATTTATCTGAACTTTTTATCTTATTTAAAAAAGGTTTAATTAAGCTTTAGCTTACTTACAGATTTGCTAGAGTAGAGCTGTCTTTGCATGCTTGTTTTATAACAAGTCGTTTTATCCAAGTTTTTCTCTTCCAATGTGCCTGAAAGACATGTAGAAGCTTGCTAAGCTGTTTTACCTGTAATATTTACTTCAAAAATAGCTGAACAATCTTTACTTACCAGCATGATAATGAATAAAAACCCCAAGTTTCTTGACAAACTCCTACAAACTCTGCAAACTGAAGCAAGTTTTCGTTTTTCCCGCTCAATCTGCAAACGCGTGCGCGCCCGCCACGGACCAATCAACAGCCGTATTTTAGTCATGTGATCGATGACTGCTGACCATTATGTGTGCTGTTCAAAATGGCTGACAATGCAGTGCTCTGTTAATTTGTGTTTGGTAAATCGAAGCTTTCGTCTAAATCAACCAAAAATACCAAGAGCAAATCTATGTAAAAATATCTTCTGTGTTCCCAACAATAAGAAGTCCAAAGTTCAATAGCAGAAAATATTGAAAAAATCCAGAAAAACGAACTGCAAAGTGAGTAGACTGAATGTCTGAAGGGTGTTCGACTAATCTATTTTAAACTAATTCCCAAATCTTAGTTTGTTAGTGTTCAAGTGCATAGTTTTCTCAAACACTGGCCTTTTTGAGATTTGGTCATCACAAAAGAGTGTATTAAAACTGATATAGTTATGTTAAAATGTGTTCTGAGTTTGATATTAAAACTGATATAGTTAAGCTTATGTTAAAATGTGTTCTGAGTTTGATTTATTTTTTATTGATTGATTTTGCGATGGCAAACTATATTTTTTACTCATAGACATATAGTACTCATGTTCTTCTGGGGATTGACTTGTATTTTTATCAGGTTATTGTGCAAATGCTTTTTCAAAGATTTTCATGTGAGTGTAATATATATGTTTCATAAAATATTTTATAATGTTTTCATTTTGGCAAAACTTTGCTTTAGCAGGGTTTTTTTAATAAATAAATCCACAGGTTTTTCACAGGTTGTTATCCAGTAGTGTATCAGGGTAATAAGGTAAGCTTTATCTAAGCATTTGATAACTCTTTTGTCAACTGAAAGAGTTAATTGGAATCTTTAAACAATAATATTTTATCTTATTTGAACTTCCATCATGAAATACGATTTCATTGTAATTTTTATGTGCAAGCTGGCTCACATGTAAATGACTCAATATATGCAAGTTTTTGACTCAAATAAATTATTTAAATAAATGTTGTTGTTGTTGCATATGTTCTGTACAGTTCACAAAGGTGCTCAGGGAATCAAAGCGTGGTTATCTAAAATCATGGTAGTCACTTATAATTGTCACTAATAAATACAAGTGTAATAATTTATTGTGTAATCAATTTTAACACATCCATCCCATTATAATTTCAAATTGTTAGTGCCCTTTTTTAGTTTTCACGCTTCCAATTCCAGAGATGGGATTGAGCTGGGATACATGTAGGTGGGATCTTGCATCCTACCTGGGATATAATGGCTGTCCCAAATCCAGAGGTGGGATCCCTGAGTTGGGATGTTGATGTCATCCCAGCTGGGATAGGTGGGATCCCGCCAACAGAGGTGGGATCCCAGCAATATTGACTACTGTCCAAAGTCCAGAGGTGGGATCCCAGTTGGGATATTGATGTCATCCCAGCCGGGATAGGTGGGATCCCGCCCCCAATCTAGCATCCCGGCAATATTGACTACTGTCCAAAGTCCAGAGGTGGGATCCCAGTTGGGATATTGATGTCATCCCACCCGAGATAGGTGGGATCCCGCCAACAGAGGTGGGATCCCGGCAATATTCACTACTGTCCCAACTCAGAGGTGGGATCCCAGTTGGGATCTTTTTGTCATCCCGGCCGGGATAGGTGGGATCCCGCCTTCAGAGGTGGGATCCCGGCAATATTCACTACTGTCCCAACTCAGAGGTGGGATCCCAGTTGGGATCTTTTTGTCATCCCGGCCGGGATAGGTGGGATCCCGCCTTCAGAGGTGGGATCCCGGCAATATTCACTACTGTCCCAACTCAGAGGTGGGATCCCAGTTGGGATCTTTTTGTCATCCCGGCCGGGATAGGTGGGATCCCGCCAAAAGAGGTGGGATCCCGGCAATCCCGGGTGGGATCCCGGCTCAGAGGTGGGATCCCAGTTGGGATCTTTTTGTCATCCCGGCCGGGATAGCTGGGATCCCGCCAAAAGAGGTGGGATCCCGGCAATCCCGGGTGGGATCCCGGCAATCCCGGGTGGGATCCCGGCTGGGATTGGCGGGATCCCGCCTCTCATTTTTACCTGGTCGTCTGTCATTTAGGTGCGAATTCTTTGCATACCTCACTTTGAGAAAACTAAAAGGTTCGCTCTGATTGGTCGAAATTCAAACAATAGCAGAACACGACTTCCTACGAGGGCAATCAGACGGGGATTTGGGGAGGGAGCGAAGCATATGACACATGAGCCGTCTGAAAATCAGGCTACATTACTGTTGGCTCTTGTTAAAAAATATCATACATACATTATGTAAATGCTCTATATCACATAAGAGTGCTGAGTTTCAATAACTAATACTACATAGTATTATCTTTTTGGAGCACACCAGTAAATTCTATTGTTTCCCTTTGTTTGAAAGTGCTCGTGTTGACACATGCAAACGAGCCCATAAAGGGAAGGAAGGTGAGATAGGAATTCAAGCTTCAGCGTCACTTTCTTGAATCTTGCCTGCGGTATCATTCAGCTTTTTTCTGATTAATCTAACTTTTGATTTATCAGTTTCAAAAGCCACACAGTTGAGGTTAAGAGAGAATGCAGCAGCTGAAGCTGTACCTAAAAGTAAAACAAAATGTGTCTAATAATCCCCAACAATGATCAGATTGCCAGTAGACGGGTAACTATGTACTACCAATAATTTATTAATTATCAAGGCACTACATGTATGCTGACATGGTTTTGCTTCACTGTCCCTCTTTCTTTAACATTTTTTTTTTTTCAGCTTTCAACTTGATATTTTTGTATATTCAATTTCAACTGTAGTCAAATACTAACCACAGTTGCTACACAAATCCAGTATCCATGATTGTGGACTACTAAATTTTGTGATTAACTCCTTGTATAGGGCCATTGGAATATAGTGGTCTTTCTCTTCAGGAAAAACAAGGAGATTACTCATTTTGACTTTCCAACCAAAAACAGTGGAATGGCAAATGAGGAATAGCTCTACCACTGGTGTTAACTGGGACGCTTCTGCAAAAATAAAAACACAGAAGAAATGTAGAAAAACATCAAAAATGACTGTTTAATAGATACAATAAATGTTGTTATGTTTTCCACATTGAAATACTGCACACAGAATCAAATTAACAATCAAGACAGACTTCTGTGAAAAGTAGTTTAAATCCACTTCCAGCATTGTACTAAAATATTCTGTTTACTAATGCTCTTACTAATATAATTAGGCCCTCCCTCTAATATGAGCTGATAATATATACCCAATAGTCCTGAACTAGCAGAAGGATTTGTCAGACTTATTTTGCAAATCCGCGAGTTGATGGGATGGGACTTCAATGTTACTCACTCACTAGAGTAACACTGTAAACTTTTGAGCGTATGTATGTGTGTTGTCAAATTATTCAGCATTCACTTCGGTCTTGGCTTGACGCTTGTTGCTTTGAACGCGACAACGTTTTTTGAAATAGGTGTATATAGGGTAACAACTCATGCATACTACTATGTATGAAAATCACGCATGTTCAGCATGGAATAGACAATAACATATATTTAATTGCTGCTATATCAATACAGATGCCAGTGAATCTTAAAAAGCAAGGTAAAGTCCATGCATGCTCGCAATTGACTTCAACATGGCAAATTTTAAACATCTTCAACTTGTCATCCATAACTGGCTCATGACTGTTTCAATATATTGTAACAATGACAACCAAGTATATATTGTAATAATTGTATATTGTATCTTCCCAGTGACATTGAACAACAAATTTGGCAGTAGAGAAACAAGAGTTCATTTACTATAAACTTAACAGTTTTTGTTGGCAAAAATTCTCCTGTCATCTCTTTTTTTAAGTTGCACCCCCCCCCCCCCCCCCTTCCCCCCTTACAAGGTCAAGTTTTAAAGAAGTTCCCAGGTATTTACATTATTTAAATCCTTATGATTTAAATGATACCTGAAAGACCTGCATTTGAAATGCCAAGGTATGCCTCTTCCACGTAATAATTTCCTTTAGCAGCAATTATGGTTGACACTATCTCAAGCTGCTTCGAGTGTTCCATCCCTTTTCCAACAAAGAGAACAACATGAAAGCATCCAATACTCTTTTGAGCATTTAAGAGAGACTTTCTGTAAATATGGAGAGTTTCAATTCAGCCAGTTTCAAAAAATCGATTTCCCTCATAATATGTTTCTAGGTAGCCCTAGGGTAGGGATGATTCGTAGTGTAATTTGCTTACCATAAATAAATTTCCTTTTTGAGAAAAATCCAAAAGTTCATATATGCCGTCTCAGGCCAGAAATTGACCAAAATATACACTGGTCAACCGTGACTCGTAACTTGTCTCGTGGTCCATAAAAACACAAACCTAGACCATTTTAAGTCCAGAATCCCTAAAAGGATGTGTTTCTTGCTTACCAGAGCTTAATAGTTTGTTCTTATCTTAATCACGGAAGAGGAATATTGTCCGCGAAAAGGGCATAATTTTTAAATTGACAAAACTCTGATTTAGGACCAAATTTCATATATATTTTTACCATGTGCCATAGCTCTAATTTTTTTCTAACGTCGTATGTGGTTTCTTGAAATGTTGTTTTAAAACATACTTGAAAACTGACTTGGGTTATTTTATCTGCGCTCCAAAACAAGCCTTTGAATATGACCAATTTTCATGAAACTGTGTGGTTGCTATGGCAACAACAAGCCCGTAACGAGTCAATAAAATGCTATTTTATGATTAATCGTATATTCAAATAATAAATACAAGTTAGAAGAAGGTTTTAGTAAGTAAGACAATATTTTTAGCTATCTAAAATGCACTTTTAATCAATTTTGGAATACATTTCTTAATATCTACTGAATAAATCAGCGGCTAATTATTCCAGTCTTGATTATTCCAGTCTTGTCACAAACGTGACAACAAGTGGAGTCTGAATCCTCTAATTTCACTCTTTATAGGCACTACTTCGCTAGCAATAAAATTGTTAACATTATTCTTTTTGGAAATCGTAATATGAAAATGAATATTTTCTTTGTGGGATCATTGTATAATCCGGCAGGTTCAATTGCGAAAATGAACACTAATTAGTAATGATAAAAATCTGCCACTGTACCGTGTGACACGACCATGCATGACATTTTCTATTGATCGAATAGTTCAAAATTACCATGGAATGGTATCAAACCAATTTGGTGGATCTCTGATATTGATCGGGAGGACCACGGACCATCTGAAAATCAGGCGCCCTAGCTAATACTGTTGGGACCATACGCTCTTATTGTGCACCTTAACTTTTGAGTGGGGGATCGAGGGGGGGGGGGGGGGGGGGGGGGGGGGAGGGGGGGAGGGGTAGGAGGTGCACTCAATTTTGTTTCCTATCACACCACTGTGCGTGATTTTATGTGTTACCTTCTGCATAATTTTTTTTTCATAAAACGTTATACTCCTCTAGCTAATGTTATGAGCATTATATTCAAGAGCCTTCGCACTAAGACTGTTTTATAATACAGTTGAACCTCCATGAGAGACTACCTCCCGTATAGGAGACCACCTCTCATGAGCGACCGCTTCTCAAAGCACCGTTTTGTCTCTCGGTCAAATCACTATATTTGTAACCTCTCGTAGGAGTCCACCTCTCGTAGGAGACCGCGACCACTTTTTGAGAGTACGAACTGGGAATTTGTCTGTAATTTTACCTCGGAGATCACGCAAAAAAAAAAAACATTTTAAACTGTATCCAAGTCGGGACAGCTTAGACCTTAACCAAGGTATCGATGTTCTTGTGTCCCCATTAAAAGTATATGTGAGATAAAACATTATATTACTTAGATTTGGGCTTCCCGTGGAGTACCTCCCATGAGAGACCACCTTCCGTAGGCGACCACTTTTTCTTGCACGGAGGGTGGTCGCCTACGGGAGGTTCAACTGTATTTGTTTATTTATATAAAGCACCATTAAATATTCAATATTTTGTTAGAACTGCATGAACGTGAAAACAATGTGATGGTGCATCTTTGCCTCCTGACTGTTGTTGCAGACCACTTCCTGGTCTGGTACACGGTGGTATACAGTGGTAAACGTCTGGTACACGGTGTAGTGAAATTTGGGAATGTCAGTTCTAATGATACCAAAATACTTTAATTTGAGTCGAAAAGGATTTTGTTTTCCACAACAATTAATACATACCACAGCAGGCCCGTAGCAAGGAGAAAAGTATTGCGAGGGCACAATCCGGACGAGCAGCGAAGGTCCGGGCTCCTAGGGAGTGCGGAGGCATGGTCCCCAGAAACGTTTTGAGGAATAGGGTCTCTGAAATAGCATTTCCTGCTTTGTGAGAGTAGTTTCCAGGAAGTTTAAACTGACAGAAAATTGATCTTGTGCCCGAATTGTAAGGAATTTGCTGAGGGGCTGCATACGTGTAAATCATATGTACATAATGAAGTGTGACAGTTTCTAATTGTTGTCAATTCGGCCGGTGTTCTTTCAAGTAAATATCAAGTGAAACTTTTTATAAGGAGAAAACAAGTGATCTTCCCTTGTCATACTTCCAAAATCAAGCGAATCGCCCCAAAATCCTACGACCCCCCCCCCCCCCCCCCACTAAACCCCAAACCCCCCTCCCCCACCAAAAAAAAAGACCCCCTTCCTTGCGATTAATCATAAAATAGCATTTTATTGACTCGTTACGGGCTTGTTGTTGCCATAGCAACCACAAAGTTTCATGAAAATTGGTCATATTCAAAGGCTTGTTTTGGAGCGCAGATAAAATAACCCAAGTCAGTTTTCAAGTATGTTTTAAAACAACATTTCAAGAAACCACATACGACGTTAGAAAAAAATTAGAGCTATGGCACATGGTAAAAAAAATATTTGAAATTTGGTCCTAAATCAGAGTTTTGTCAATTTAAAAATTATGCCCTTTTCGCGGACAATATTCCTCTTCCGTGATTAAGATAAGAACAAACTATTAAGCTCTGGTAAGCAAGAAACACATCCTTTTAGGGATTCTGGACTTAAAATGGTCTAGGTTTGTGTTTTTATGGACCACGAGACAAGTTACGAGTCACGGTTGACCAGTGTATATTTTGGTCAATTTCTGGCCTGAGACGGCATATATGAACTTTTGGATTTTTCTCAAAAAGGAAATTTATTTATGGTAAGCAAATTACACTACGAATCATCCCTACCCTAGGGCTACCTAGAAACATATTATGAGGGAAATCGATTTTTTGAAACTGGCCGAATATTTACGATTTTGCTTCATATTAAGAGAAATTCGCTCTTAATGCTCTGAGAGCCCTCAAGATGCCTTTTAGCTTAATTGTCAGCGGCCATATTCTGAGAATAGATCATTAAGAATCATTATAAAATATGTAAAGACAACAAAACAAGAGCTATAGTGACAGGTCATGAAATCAAGCCTAAACCTTGATACACTAAATCATGATCTATGAAGTCCACGCTCTCAAATAAGTGCCTTACAGTATTTTGGAACACAAAATTTAATTTATGTTCTCACTACTTGGCCACCCTTTTCCCATAATAATTATAATAGTTGGCTCCTTCAAATTACTTTTCAAGAGTTTTGTTTACCTTTGGTACATTCATACATATAACCGATGCTCCATTGAAATCAGGAACATTTGTTCTCATTTGGATGTGGCTGATCTCGGTAGAAACATCTTTCTCTAGAACTACCACTTTCACCTCGTTTTTTCCATAAATCTCACACTCAGTTGCACTATCCGACTTACTGGCATCGCCCTCCCAATTTCAACGCTCGGGCAATGTATTTGTTAATTCCCTCGCTATTATTCTTTCTCACTTTGCCCCTAAAGCTCTGCAATATCTCTTCTGAAACCCATCCTGGAAATCTAAAAGAACATAATTATATAATTATACACCTGTTTTCAAAAACGTTGTCCATTTACAAAATACAAAATAGCCGAAATAGTAGAAAGGAATAAATTAGAGAAACAAAAGAAATTCAATCATGCAGAACTCAGGCTCATTGTTTCTCTAATTAATTCCTTTCTACTATTTCGGCTATTTTGTATTTTGTAAATGGCAACGTTTTTGAAAACAGGTGTATATACTTCAAATATAGGCATAACCCATGCCATCTTCTGTAGACTAAAGATAATTACATTTAGACTAATATATATACACCTGTTTTCAAAAACATTGTCCATTTACAAAATAGTAAAATAGTAAAAAGGAATTGATTAGAGAAACAATGAGCCAGAGTTCAGCTTGAATGCATTTCTTTTGTTTCTCTAATTAATTTCTTTTTACTATTTATATAAATTACTATATTTTATTTTGTAAATGGACAACGTTTTTGAAAACAGGTGTATATATATTATATATGGTAACCTAATATCATATTATATGAATGCCAGCTAAATTAATTAGTGTGAGTCCCAAATGTTTGACTGCCCGATAATGTATTCATATACTTTTATCTTGCCATCCTCCAATTAGAGTTTAGATCAATTTAGCAACAACAACAACAACAATTTAGTCAATTGCGTGCAACATGTTGCAGAGATGGACACACGCTGCAACAAAATTGCCAGCAATGTTGCGCGCAATGTTGCATCGTGTGTCCGCACCTTTAGTCTTCGAAAAGATTCAAGTAAAAAGTAAAATGTACATGTATATATTCGTGACACTTTTGTTATCCTCAATAACATAAATATTTATGTATGATTTTGACAATTTATACATTTCTCAGTTTGACTTCATTTGGTTTACAGGACATCAAAATGGTAAAATTAATTCAACAAAATGTATGTCTTGCAAAAGTTACCTGAAAATATTAGGTATTGAGTCCTATAAACATTGTGTCATACATGTACATGACTCATAGTTGCACTTTGAGTGCAATACTCACCGATTCCCCAATCACGCTTGCAACAGGCGCTTCTCCAGTCTGTACTTTTATTTCCTTCTAACACAGAATTCAACAAATGTCTTGCAAGATTTACCTGAAAATATATGAAATACAAGACATACTAAACTATGCTTCTCATATAATTATATTGTAATTGCTGTACGTTAATTTATATTACGAGTTGAAAATAAATTAATGATTAACATATCACATCAAGTTACATGTAAGCTTATTATTATTATTAATTATTATAAAAAAATCCCTGTGGTCCAAGAGCTGAAACCACTACCAGGGCAAAATAACACAACAAGCAACACTCCATGTGAGTTTCAAAGCTTTTACTTATAGATTACTCTCAAAAATATAGTTTATATATTTTCACATAAGTCTTACATTTCTTTATACTGCCACAACTCCACAAGATTAATACGGGGCCCGAACACGGCTTCCTGTGATTTCTTCATGGTAGCTAGGACATACATTTGTACCCACGAGGATGTTGACAAGATGTTTAATCGGTAAGTGGTAATATGTTGGTGTACATGTAAACTTAAATTAAAATAAATTGTTAAAAACGGCTGCAACGAAGACTTAAATAATCAAAAAAAAGAAAATAATGGAATTAGTTCACAATTATTTATTTATTTGTTGCAGTGTTGATTCTGATAGCAATATTGCTGTCATGCGAAGAGTGATCTCCATAGTTTGGGAGCGAAATGGTGGACAAGAAAAATGTAAATGGACGGAGGCATCCATGGAAGGTATTTATATTTTATTTATTTGCATTACTCTAATAGTCTGAGAAAACAAAAAGAAATACCAGTTATAGCACCCCCCCCCCTGATGAAAATATTAATAATAAAGCAAATATTATTGATATTAATGAATTTTTATTTATATAATATATATATTAAAAAACAATAAGCAGCACTTAAAGGTTTCTGAAAGTTCATTAAAACTCATTTTTAGGCATTTAAGTCTCTTTTAAAGATTCATTTACACCGAATTAAGCTCAATTAAAGCTCACTTAAAGATCCTTAAAGACTGCTTTCTGAAGTTTTAAGTTAACTGACAAATTAAATCTATGAAATACTTCATTAAGTTACTTTCAGTAGACACTTAAAGCCACATTAAATATAAATTTCATAGATTTAGGGATAAGCTTAAAGATTACGGAAATTAATCATTACTTAGTATTTAAGTGACATTTAAGAGTCATTAAATTGGTTATTTCAGATGTCTAAAGAATAAAGATCCTTGATATCAGCTCTACCAGAGAACTGATCCTTGCTAACAGATGCATGATTTCCTTTATGAACAGTCGACGTTCCGTGATATAATTCCAACTATTCAGTCCTCCTGCTGGGGAATGTATACATGTTTGTGCAAATGCGACATCGATGAGATAGAACGAATACAGGGAGCAATTAATTGATGGCATATTTGCAGGGTGTTCGGAAAACTAAGACCCCCGAAACTAAGACCCTAAGACCCTAAGACCCTAAGATCCTAAGACCCTAAGAAATTATAAAATGTCCAAATCAGGCAAATCCAATGTTCTGTACTTTAATATTAATTGGGTGACGTTCAGCTCAGCTAGTTCAAAAAAGTTTGAGTGATAAATTGCCGGGATGATATGCCGAATAGGACTTAAAATATCCTGTCTTTTCGACCTTTTCGGCTTTCCATGAATACAACCACCCCCAGAAAAACAGCTTCTTACTTTGAGGAGTAAAATTCACGTATCCAGTGGTTTTCCAGTGGCAGTTTTTCAAATCAATCAGTCAACAAGTCATGTCTTACGGCAGCGACAAAGCAGCCGCCATCTTTGACACAGGTAACCCATACACACAGGGATATACAAGAACTATTCTTCCAATTAGTTAATTTCATTCTTGAATGACATATTTACATATTAAATCCATCTTCTTGATGTTTTAAACCGCGTATGGTTCTTTTGGTTGATAAGTCTAAAGGAGGAACGCTGTTTCCAGGACCGGCTCTATGGGCTCTATGGGTTTCCTGTGGTAGGGCATAATTGTGTTTGGGTTACCTGTGTTAAATATGGCGGCTACTGACTATCCGTAACTTATCTTGCCAACTGATTTGAAAAACTACACTGGAAAACCACTGGACACATGAATTTTACTGCTCAAAGTAAGAAGCTGTAATTCTGGGGGTGGTTTTATTCATGGAAAGCCGAAAAGACATGATATTTTAAGTCCTATTCGATATCACCGCTCAGACGGCAGAGAAACTCATGGAATTTTGAAGCTAAACAGTAAACGTGGTGCGAACGCAGCCTTTCCTCTGTTCTCTTGTTTTTTTATTAAAGTACAGAACATTGGATTTGCCTGATTTGGACATCGTTTATAATTTCTTAGGGTCTTAGGGTCTTAGGGTCTTAGGGTCTTAGTTTTGGGGGTCTTAGTTTTCCGAACACCCGTATAATGGGCGCGATGGATTGTAGCACCAGCGATAGTCGTATAATATACAATGTATCCAGCATAACGACCGTATGTTTCAAGGTATTCTATTCCTCTCGTGGCCAAACTACTGATGTACTGATGTAAAACGGGAGCTCTACGTTGGATTCCTTCGTGGACATTTAGAATCGCGATACAGTTAGATGCTGCATCTCTCAAAAACGACCAGTCTGCCATGGCTGGAGAAAATCAAATTGCTTGAAAGTAGTTTACACGGTTTCGTTTACACAATGAACCAGTATTCTAATAACCAAAGAAACGTCGGTGCAAATATACCATTAGCCAAGTCACAGGATGCCGAGAAATGATTTGTTGTATCTGCAATTAGTAGAAGTTCATGAACTATTCGTCGTTATATTTTTCGAATACAAAATTAATCGAATCATTCAATTGCTCCTTTATTCGTTCTGATCTCATCGATGTCGAATTTGCACAAACATGTATACATTCCCCAGCAGGAGGACTGAATAGTTGGAATTACATCACGGAACGTCGACTGTCCATAAAGGAAATCATGCATCGAACAATTACTAGTAGACGATTTGCCCCGAGGTCAAGTGACCCTAACTCCCATAAAATCGAACAGCAGTGTCAAAATGAACTCCAGAAATGAAAAGAGCAGCTTAAAATTAGTAAAAGGGCGAAGTTTCAGCTCATATTGTTTGACACAGGAGAAATGACTATTAAAAATAAAATCCATCGTTTTCTAAGATTTTGTTTGGAAATGCAATGTATGCAATGCAATGGAGCCGTGCCATCAATACGTGATTTCTTTGCTTCATATCAATACGTGATTTCTTTGCTTCATATCAATACGTGATTTCTTTGCTTCATATCAATACGTCATTTCTTTGCTTGTTATAAATACGTCATTTATTTGCTTCTTATACGTCATCGATTTCTTTGCTCATTTCATTGTAAACTTTAATCATAAACTTTTTGATTACTACAGCCAAAATTTTATCCAACACATAAGTCTGTCGTGTTCAATTCCGTCC
Organism: Actinostola sp. cb2023; assembly: GCA_033675265.1. Classification (NCBI taxonomy): domain Eukaryota; kingdom Metazoa; phylum Cnidaria; class Anthozoa; order Actiniaria; family Actinostolidae; genus Actinostola; species Actinostola sp. cb2023. The sequence continues at coordinate 50,094 of JAUJYZ010000212.1, forward strand.
CAGCGAACTGAACAACCTTTGCGAATAGTTTTTAGGTATGTTATATATCATGCAGATAGAGACAGCATAAATACTACTGACGACAAGACTTCAATATTTCTCTTTATTTGTCATGCGTGTTGTAAAATAAAGAGGTATAACTGAAAACCATCTAAAATCAAACTATTCTGACTGTCATGCGCACTGATTTCTCTTACTACAACATGGATTTAACATACAGACCTACTCACTATTCATCTATTATTTTATTGTCTAAAGTATCTATTATAAGAAACTAGATCCAGAGCAAAGCAATTGAACACCTTCATCCTCAAGTAGTATATATCCCTCGATTATGTAGCGATAGCCCCTCCCCCTCAGGACTACTGACGGGGGGAGGGAAGGGAAGTGATGTTCATGATTCTTATATCTTAGCACTAGTTTTAGTACAGCAGTGATTGGTTATTCCGGGGTAAATCAGGTTTTCATCTGCAAATGAAAAAAAAGGAAGATCGAAAACATTAGAACATTAGTGTTCAATGAGCTTGTGTCACCTGTCACGTGACTTTTTTAAATTTTCACCGAAGACAAACGAAAATACCATAGCTGGAAAGAGCATACTAAAGTTAGTAAAAGTGGAAAGTATGAAGGGAATTAAATAAATAGGGCAATAGTTACAGGCATTCAAACTTTGCCTTTTTTGCCCTCCAAGCGAAAAACCCACACAAATCCTTGTCAAAGCGGGAAACTTTGAAAGCCTTTAACTTTTGTCTTATTTGCTTGATTCTTTTGAAATTTTCAACTTCTACTAATTTTAGTATGGTCTTTCAAGTTATGATATTTTCGTTTGTCTTCCGTTAAAATTTAAAAAGTCACGTGACAGGTGACACAAGTCCATTTGCATCAATTGATGACGTCATCAACATGGCCGCCGTCGATGCCATATTAAAAAAAATGTCATTAACATAAGTTGAGACTCATATATACCAGCGATCCAAAGATCTTGACGGGTGAAAAATGGTCAGCGTCAAAAACACCGCCTTTTTCTATACTTATATTTACTATTATTCTCCTATTTTTATAATTTACCTTTAATTTTGGGTGCAGTCCACAGCTGGTCGAATCTGCGTAACCACAGGACCCAACTGTGAAAACGAGTTCAATGTAAACACGTTATTTTCATGCGAAGCAATGGCTCGTAGTTGTGCCCTGTTGAACTGTCCAACGCCTACGGCAATTGCTTTTATATTCTGATTTTTAATATTATCAGCCGCTGCTTTAAGAGCTTCGAAACTGCCTCCAGTATTTATTCCATCAGTGAAGAAAATAAAGATTTTCGGGACCGAGCGCCCGCGAGCACCATGTCCAGCGGCGGGGTCAAAGAGTTCTGCGGCTTTGCGAAGTCCGTCTGTGATATCGGTGTCTTCAAATGTGCGTTGTTTAAGATTGTTGACGCGAAGAATGAGAAGATTTCGATCGTAGTAATCGGAGAATTTAACTCTTATGGTTGCATTTTCACCGTACTCGAGGATGCCAATATGCGCTGCGGTTGGTGAGATTTTGAAGACCTATGAAAACAAACAAAGAAAACAAACGAATGAGAGAAAGGAATGAACAAAAGATGGCGGCTGTACATTTTACCCAGTAATCCTTTGCGAACCTAAATCAGTTCTACGAACATCTACAAACTTTCTGACACCAAAATTATGCAGTGAACAGCTTCACACTTGAAAATTTTGACGTTTACTCGGTTTCTATAATGTATAGTGGTTTATGCGCGCAAAGGATTGTGGTATAATGTACTGATCCACCATCTTTTTGTACAACAATAGAGAGATTTAGCAAACACGACGCGACGTGAGAACGTGACATTAGATGACGAATATATCACATTTGGTCATTGCGTGACTAGCGCGACAACGTCGCGACGTTAAGTTCACGACGCCATTTCACTTGTTTTCACGTCCTCTTCATGACGCTGAGGACGACAACGGTCGTTTTCACAGTTATTCGTCAACGCGCGCGCCGTCCTCTTTCACGTCGCGTCGTGTTTGCTAAATCTCTATAATGGATTGAATGAACGGACACACATTATTAAATTGATGAATGGATGGAAAAATGAACGACCGACGACTGAATGAATAACATAGCGAATAAATGAATGAATCAAAAGATACCGTGCTTGTCATACAATCTCACCTTGATCAGATCAATAACAAAATCTAAGACATCACGATATTCATTGTTATCGACACTGCCAGATCCGTCAATCGCAATGCCGACGTCTACTGCAATATCGCCACAAGCTTAAACGTCAATGAAAAGGAAATATTCTTAGATTCAAATTATAACAGCGAGTCATGAGGGATTCAATTTCCGGTTCCGGTGTATGCGTGACAAAAATTGCGTGACATGAATTGCGTGACATGAACATCTAGCAGGATTCCCAAGGACGTTAAGGGCTTTACCATCCAAGATGGACGAGAAATTACAATCCATCACATCGCTTCCAAGGAAAGCTCATCACAAAAAGACCGCTCAAATATTACAATTACGTCAAAGGCCTGGCTACCATCCAAGATGGCTGACAATTGTCACGTCACAGAGTTGCGGCTAAGAGCACCTTGAGTCAATGGAGATATTAGAGGGATGGACCATTAGTATTATTGTTTTTTTTTTCGGGGGGGGGGGGGGGGGGGGTGGTTAAGTATCAAAACAAATTCCTGCACAGCAAAAATAGAGAGAAAACAATTCATGCACAACCAGGCAAAAGACAAAAATTCGAGCATTCCTTTCTACTCTTGGAGTGCAATGAAAAAAAAATTATTGCACAAGCTTAAGGTGAAAACCTTTTTTCCCACAAACTCGAGACGGAAAAGAAAATTCGTAGCATGACCAAAAATAAAAATAATAAACGACAATATATTTACCTGCGACACCACATTGGTGACCAGAATAACCTATCTTACACTCGCAACGGAAGTCAGTGGTTCTCTTCACGCAGACACCTCCATTTAAGCAGCCATAACCACGACAGCCGCACTTTTTGACGTTTATCGGGGCCTTGATGAAGAATTCATTGGATGGATTACCAGGGTACGAGAGATCTATTGATCGAGATCGCAAATTTGGATCATCGACAATGAAATCTTGAATACAACCGCTGAAACTAACGGAGAGTCCAGTGTCTTGTTTCCTAGTAGGAACGGTTAATCAATATATGAATAATTACTGACTGACTGAATAAATGAGAAAATGAATTAATAAACCAATAAATAAACAAACAAATATCAAACATTTGATGAAGGCCATTGATAAATGGTCGAAACGTTTATTTACCAAAACTGAAAGTCAGAGACAAACACCATAATAAATGAACAAACAAATGAATGAATAAATACGGAAGTAAACAAGTCAACGAGAAACGTAATAATAATAATAATAATAATAAATAATAATAATAAATAATAAATAATAGAGTGCAATTTAGAAAAGCTTGAAAACTAACTAACTAATTAGTACTAAATAGCGCTAATGAAACACTAGTACTATTTAAAGTTAGTACTATTTCACGCTTTTCTAAATTGCACTCTAATAATAATAATAATAATAATAATAATAATAATGAAAACACAAAATAATAACAAAACAACCAACACATAAATCATTAAAGACAATCGAAGAGACTTACGCTTTTTCCCACAATTTTCTAGAGGCAAAGTCAGCCACTGCAGCTAATCCTAAGTAGGAACTACCGTCAACGTCAAGCTTCGTCCAGCCTTTAAAGTTAGTGGAGAATCTTTTCCCATTTACTATCATCGTTATAGAGTTTCCACTTCGAATAATTTGAACATTGACAGGCTGATTCAAACGTAGTTGTGTGTCTGCTGAAAGGGTTGTTGTTGTTTGTCCAGCATTGAATCTAGAGATAAAAAGTCAATTGGGACAGTGTGAGGGAGATGACGACGACAATGATGGTGGTGATGAGGGGTAGGCTGGGTGGAATACCAAGTGTCCATTGGCGAATCAATCAATTAAATAATTATAATAATAAAGATGATAATGATGTCGATGACGATGATCGTGGTGTTGATGATGATGATGGTGGTTGATGATGATGGTTGATGATGATGGTGGTGTTGATGATGATGGTGTTGATGATGATGGTGGTGATGAGAGGTAGGCTGGGTGGAATACCAAGTGTCCATTGGCGAATCAATCAATTAAATAATTATAATAATAAAGATGATAATGATGTCGATGACGATGATCGTGGTGTTGATGATGATGATGGTGGTTGATGATGATGGTTGATGATGATGGTGGTGTTGATGATGATGGTGTTGATGATGATGGTGGTGATGAGAGGTAGGCTGGGTGGAATACCAAGTGTCCATTGGCGAATCAATCAATTAAATAATTATAATAATAAAGATGATAATGATGTCGATGACGATGATCGTGGTGTTGATGATGATGATGGTGGTTGATGATGATGGTTGATGATGATGGTGGTGTTGATGATGGTGGTGTTGATGATGACTGATGGTGATGATGATAAATGATGGTGTTGATGATGATGGTGGTGTTGATGATAATGATGATGATGGTGGTGTTGATGATGGTGGTGTTGATGATGGTGGTGTTGATGATGACGGTGATGATGATGATGATAAATGATGGTGGTTGATGATGATGGTTAATGATGATGGTGGTGTTGATGATGGTGGTGTTGATGATGACTGATGGCGATGATGATGATGATAAATGATGGTGTTGATGATGATGGTGGTGTTGATGATAATGATGATGATGGTGGTGTTGATGATGGTGGTGTTGATGATGGTAGTGTTGATGATGACGATGATGATAAATGATGGTGGTTGATGATGATGGTTGATGATGATGTTGATGATAATGATGTCGATGACGATGATCGTGGTGTTGATGATGATGATGGTGGTTGATGATGATGGTTGATGATGATGGTGGTGTTGATGATGGTGTTGATGATGACTGATGGTGATGATGATAAATGATGGTGTTGATGATGATGGTGGTGTTGATGATAATGATGATGATGGTGGTGTTGATGATGGTGGTGTTGATGATGGTGGTGTTGATGATGACGGTGATGATGATAAATGATGGTGATTGATGATGATGGTTGATGATGATGGTGTTGATGATGATGGTGGTGTTGATGATAATGATGACGATGGTGGTGTTGATGATGGTGGTTGATGATGATGGTTGATGATGATGGTGGTGTTGATGATGGTGGTGTTGATGATGACTGATGGTGTTGATGATGATGGTGGTGTTGATGATAATGATGATGATGGTGGTGTTGATGATGGTGGTGTTGATGATGGTGGTGTTGATGATGACGGTAATGATGATGATGATAAATGATGGTGTTGATGATGATGATACTGGTGGTGATGATGATGATGGTGGTGATGATGATCAGTCATGATGATGGTGATGGTGATTAAGATGACGACCAATCAACCAACCAACCAATCTGGTAATCCTTACCGGTACTCTAGTTTTCCATTTCTCACCGCCAACGACATGAAATCTTTTTTACTTTTCGACCCACTGTAAAAGATAACTCCATTGGTGCTTTCAGGTTTCATACTGAACGACATTCCCTCTGCCTCGGTAGAACCAGTCTTTATTAGCCTCCTATTCCTCTCGCCCTTTAGCCTTAAGAACGGCTTTAACACTATATAGGAGCTTGATGATAAATAAGGAACTTCAGCTGTAGAGAAATAACCAAGAAATGTGATTACGTACCATGAATACTCCAGTATGGAGATATCTTGAAATCAGGAACATACAGTATCACTAGGTATCTTTATCCTTATCTTAGATCGATCAGTGAAAACCAACTATACTCCAGTTTGGAGCTGTTTAGAGATGACCGCTGTCCTTGACAAAAGACGCATTTGTACAGGGTTAACCTCGATTCAGAAAACAGTCCGTGCATTTCAAAAATGTTTCTATTGTTTCATGTCAACATTTTTTCGTGTTCTTGTTGATATTTGTGAATAATTTACACTGACTCGAGGCTAACTCTGTACAAATGCGTCTGATGTCAATAAGTACAGTGGTTTTACAACGGGATCTGTGAACGCGAAAAGGGAATATTCCTTTATAAGTCGATTCACAAGAAGGCGGCCGACACCGTTACTATGGTAACGATCCATTAGCATCAACTGTCACCACACATAAATGTATTAATTTTACATACAGTTTTACTTCGCATCAAAAATTTAGAAAAAAATTATTTGCTATGCCGGGGTAACAAGGTAAACCTAATAAGCCCATAGCCAGAGGAGAATCACTAAGGGCAGTGAGTGCATACAAATACGGAAAACCGCTGGAAAAAGAGGAGTGAAATTAGTACCAAAGTATTTCATTTGAGATGTACAATGTAACACGATCTAGAATAAAAACACAAAAATTGTTCCCAGACTCTTCTCCTCGTCCTCCTCTTTCCAGGGACGAGCACATGCGAGCAGCCTGGGAAAGAGGTTGATAAAGACCTACATCTCAATTGGCATCGATCTCCCATGAATCCACTGGGGCATTTACAGACGAATTTCCCATTTTCCTTTCCACATCTTGCACCGTTCAGACAGCCCAACATCATACACTTCACATTAATGCATCCATTGATTTGGTTCTTGGCTGCGACGGGCCCAAATCCTTGCACACGTTGAGGCGACTGAAGGCGAACGTCCATAATCATGTTGTTGATGACCAGTTTTCGGATGCAGCCGATGAAGCCTCCTGTCGTCTGCATTAGTTTTGCCAACCTGCAAACGCAGTGAGACAATGAAGTAAACAATTAGCCTTTTCCATATAGAGCGGGAAACTGGGTTCGAGTTGAGACCGCAAAGCATGTATGGATTGTTTGGAAGGACAGAATCACTTTCGACTATTGGTTCCCGTGGAAGTTTAGCTCCTGGGATGTCTTCTTCGGTGAGTAAAATATGTTCTTTAGATGGGACTGTCGAGTTATCTTTTACGAAGGACGCCATTACTATTTTTGTCCTTCCAAACAATCCATACATGCTTTGCGGTCCCAACTCGAACCCAGTTTCCCGCTCTATATGGAAAAGGCGAATTGAAGAATGCATTGGCAAAACAAAATAAAATTGGGAAGAGATTCAGTGTTAAAGGATGCGAAAAGAAAGATTGTAGGAAAAAGAAATAAGTATGAAAGAAAGGAGAGAGAGAGAAATAAGTAAGAAAGTAGGGAAGGAAGGATGGAAGGAAGAAAAGAAGAAAGAAAGGAAAAAGAGAAGGGAAGGCAAAGGAAGGCAGGGAAGGAAAGTAAGAATGCAAAGAAGGAAGGAAGAGAGGAAGGAGAAAGAGAGGGAAACAGAAGGGAAGGCAAAGGAAGGGAGGGCAGGCAAGCAAGAATGCAAAGAAGGAAGGAAGAAAGCAAGGCGAAAAGGAACGAACGAACGAAAGAGGAACTAGAAATAAAAGGAAAGCCGGAAGGAAAATAGAAGGAAAGGGAAGGGAAGGGAAGGAAGAAAGGAAGGAAGGAAAAGGAATACTTCAATATCCAACTGTTCGTACTTCCTTGGTACAACACCAAACACGCCCCCGAGGTATAATCCAAGGTCAATATTTAGGTTACTTAATCCTTTGGGTGCACTTCCACTGACAGCAGCGCCGTTAAGGTTGACAGTCCCAGCAGGACCAATTCGTGTAACGGTCAACTGGTTCCAGTTGTTTAAGTTAATTTGTTGTGAGCTTTGGATCACCACTGAACCTTTGCCAAGATCATAGCTAGAGAATTAAAAAACAACATATTTTATCAAACAAACACATTAAGAAACAAACAAACAGACAAACGAAAAAACAAACAAACAAACAAACAAACTAACAAACAGCCAAACAAACAAACGAAGAAACAAACAAACAGACAAACGAAAAAACAAACAAGCAAACGAACAAACAAACAAACGAACAAACAAACAGCCAAACAAACAAACAAACGAAGAAACAGACAAACAAACAAACAAACAAGCAGACAAACAAACAAACAAACAAGCAAACAGACAAACGAACAAACAAACAAGCAGCCAAACAAACAAACAAACGAAGAAACAAACAAACAAACAAGCAAACAGACAAACAAACAAACAGACAAACGAACAAACAAACAAGCAGACAAACAAACAAACAAACGAAGAAACAAACAAACGAACAAACAAACAAACAAACGAACAAACAAACAAACAAACAGCCAAACAAACAAACGAAAAAACAAACAAGCAAACGAACAAACAAACGAACAAACAAACGAACAAACAAGCGAACAGACAGTCAAGAAACAAAGAAGCAATACCCTATTCACACCAAGGCTTAAACATGGTTTAAGGTGGTTTAACTAAACAAGTTTAGAAATTTATCTACAGACGCCATGGAACTTTTGGCACAAAACTGCTGGTAAACTGTCCTTTGTGTTGCACAGTATAAATTCCAGGTAGTTTGAATATGGTGAAATTAAATGCCCTCGAATTATAGAAGCGAGAATAAACTCAGTTTAACTAAACAAGGGTTGGTGTGAACGGGGTATAAGAAACACACAATCAAACACTAAGATACCAACTTTTGAATTTGAAGAAGAATGTAAAGCATCTGCGCATGGCTTAGCTTTATTTATTTGTTAATTATATCTGTTTATTTGTAAATAAACTGAACTGAACTGAACTTTGTTATGATTACCTGAACACAACGTATCCTCTTCGAAGTAAGATTATAATGTAGTCGTACTTTCCTCTGGCGTCAGGCTTCTGTACAGCGTACATTAATACACCACTTTGACTGATTGGCCTAAAGACCATCGTTACGGACGTTGCACCTAATTTACCCGGTAGGTTAGCATACTTTAGGTAACCCTCCCGCCTTCGTCTTTGATAGAATCCAACGGAATCACCTGTATGAGGTAAGACAGTAAAGAAAATGTGCAAACACAGCGTGAAATTTTGTCCGCACTATTGTTGCAGCGTGTGCCCACTTCTGCAATTGTTGTAGCCAAGTGTATTAAAGTACAATGCGATCCTACTTCTGCAACATTACATACAACAAATTGCAGAGATGGACACGCTGAAAGTGTGTTATTGCGCGCAATATTGCTGGTAGTATGATTGCAGCGTGTGTCCACCTCTGCAATTGTTGTGGCCAATGGTATTAAAGTACAATGTGATCCTACTTCTGTAACATTACATGCAACAAATTGCAGAGTTGGACACGCTGAAAGTGTGTTATTGCGCGCAATATTGCTGGTAGTATGATTGCAGCGTGTCCACCTCTGCAAATATTGTGGCCAAGTTTATTGATGTACAATGTGATACTACTTCTGCAACATTGCGCGCAACAAATTCCAAATGTGGGACACGCGCTGAAATCGTGCGATTGTTGGCAAAATTGCGTGTAATGCGGCACTGTGTGTCTGTCTGTACCTTAAGTACAGGACGCAATTTTTGGTGGAGGGGTGCGTCCTCTACCCTTTCCCTTTTAATGTTATGCGATTTGTTCAAATTCAACAACAATCCCTTCACCATTCTATCGCACAGATTGTCGTTAGATTTAGTCGTTTTATCTTATTTAGTTTTTTAGTACATTTTATTGATACTTTATAGTTCCAAAGATCGATTTTATTCCAGATTTTTATCTTGTAAAATATATGTTTTTTATGAGGACCACAAGTTTATTAATACAGGTTTTGTTGGACCACATCATAAAAATACTTACCAGATATGAACATGTTAGTGGAATGGAGGTTAGAAGAATTGATAGAGGAAAGTAAGGCAGGCAAGCGGGAGAGACCAAGAGAACGTCTAAGTCGACGATGTTTGTTTTCATCTGCACAAAACCCACAAAACTTTGATTAAACAAGACAGCGTGAAAGAAAACTGTGCGGCAAAATGGCGGGAGAAGAATGGTAAAGAAATGAGGAAGGAAATATAGAAGGAAGGAAGCAAGCAAGCAAGGAGGAAGAAAGGAATGTAGGAAGGAAGGAAAGAAGGAAGCACGCACGCAAGCTAGCAGGGAGGAAGGAAGGAAGCAAGGAAGGAAGCAAGGAAGGAAGCAAGGAAGGAAGCAAGGAAGGAAGCAAGGAAGGAAGCAAGGAAGGAAGCAAGGAAGGAAGGAAGGAAGGAAGGAAGGAAGGAAGGAAGGAAGGAAGGAAGGAAGGAAGGAAGGAAGGAAGGAAGGAAGGAAGGAAGGAAGGAAGGAAGGAAGGAAGGAAGGAAGGAAGGAAGGAAGGAAGGAAGGAAGGAAGGAAGGAAAGAAGGAAGGAAGAAGGAAGCAGGGAAGGAAGGACGCAAGCAAGCAGGGAGGAAGGAAGGAAGCAAGGAAGGAAGCAAGGAAAGAAGTAAGGAAGCAAGGAAGGAAGCAAAGAAGGAAGCAGGGAAGGAAGCACGCAAGCAAGCAGGGAGGAAGGAAGGAAGCAAGGAAAGAAGTAAGGAAGCAAGTAAGGAAGCAAGGAAGCAGGGAAGGAAGCACGCAAGCAAGCAGAGAGGAAGGAAGGAAGCAAGTAAAGAAGTAAGGAAGCAAGGAAGGAAGCAAGGAGGAAGGAATCATGCAAGCAAGCAAGGAGGAAGGAAGCAAGGAAGGAAGAAGAAAGGTAGGAAGGGATGAAGGAAGGAAGGAAGCGAGCGAGCGATGAAGAAAGCAAGCAAGTGGGATAAGAAGAAAAGAGGAGATGAGAGGAGGATGGGAGCATTGTACACCTTACCACATTGCCCTTTCTGTACAATAGTAATGCGAGACTTTAAACGACAAGATTCAGCCTTCAGGGTACATTCGTTAGGATATGTCAGTCCGTTAGTACCACACACAGGACTAAATGACAACGAACACCGAGTAGGACACACACACTCAAGACTTCCGTCGAGTTTTGCTTGACATGTTGAGTAGAAGTCACATTTGAGGAGAGCGCACGGAGCTAAGCAGAAGAGAAAAGACAGGAGGCAAGAAGAACAAAGTTATAAGAGATTGGATGAATGATCAACAAGATCGGGAATGGGTGCTTTACTTTATATGATCTCTAAAGTATAGACGTTAGCCGCTTAGGATGGTTAAGGATGCGCAAGGACGACTGAAGAGTATCTATAAAGACATTGTACGAGAATAGAGAACGTAATAATGATCATACATGAAGTACGTCTTCTCGACCCCAATCTAACCTGTCCATGGGGGACATTAAAGAAGAACCTGTTGAACTCATCGTAAGAGTAGGGGATTGTTACCCGGTTCAACAGCCTACTTCAAATTGGAGGCATAACATACTATTAAACATACTAACTCCTCATGATTGTAAGCTGCTCGGCTGCCATGGGCGCCTATCATGTGCAGCCCGAAAAAGTCCTCCATCGGTTGTAAAGCGCATTGGAACAATGTGAAATGCGCTATTAAGAACAGCCATTATTATTATTATTATTATTATTATTATGACTTACTGCAAGCTCCTTTCTGTAGCACTACGATATAACGGCGTTTATTACAAGCATCAGACTTCATGAGACACTCGTTAATGTACGTACGACCGTTGCTACCACACACAGGGTCGAACGAGAACGAGCACTTGTGTTGACAAACACAAACGGTCTGGCTGTTTTCTTTTTCTACACATTTAGAGTAGAAACCACACTTGGTTGAAGCACAGCCAAGGTCTTATGGGAGAGAAACGAGAGGAAAAAGATGGGAAGTGGATGAATAGAAGAATTGAAACTTATAGATATTGGAAGAAATGGATTTTTTTTTTGCAAATCTGGTCGCCATCTTGAAAGGTAACCAGGCCTTTTTTTGGGTGAAAATGAGGCTCATTTTACACTGAGGTTTTATCTGTTTTAGACCCGCGTAACATTAAATCTGTGTCTATCAGATATATTTAAAAAAGTACTATTATTAACCAATCAAAACATTCTCGCTTTCAAAATGGGCAGACTCCAACGTGTAACCATGGCAGCAACATGACTTTTAAGAACAGTCACGTGACACACATTCATCCAACTGATGACGTCACAGCCTTTTCATTTTCAGCCTCACTTCCATGCAATGATTGGTTTCCATTCAAAATGGCTGCCAAGAATGAAAAATCTTGATAACTCAATTTCAAAAAATTGGGTGTCAAATAGAGAACTTAAAAAAAGAAAGAGGTTAAAAGAGAACAAAAGAAAACAGATAGAAAATAAGTTGAAAAAGGTAAAGAGTTGATACGACACTCACAGCACCGTCCTTTGTAAGCTATAGTAAGCTTAGTTTTTGATTGACAGGCATCGGATGTAAACGCACAAGTGTTGATGTATGTCTTCCTGTTGCTCCCACACACCGGCTCATAGTTGAGAGGGCACTTATCTGGACAGGTGCACACCTCGACACCATCTTCACGGACCTCGCATTTGGAACCTTGTGGACAATCGGTCCTCTGACAAGCTTAAGAAAAATTTCCCTTTTTCAAAATGTTTGTTCAAGAAGAATTATTATTATATGAAGCAATTTAGTTTGAAAAAGAAGGGGGGGAAATAGTTTGAATGTTGACCAGGGTTCTCAGTAGAATTTTAAACAGCCTGTCAAAAAGTTTGAACAGGCTGTAAATGACGCTATTTTTTTTACAGAGGTTGACACACAAATCAAGTATAAATCTTCTAGTCGTTTTGGTATGAGTGGGAAACCTCCGGTACCGTGACACTCAAATGGCTTCCTTTCTGAACCAATCAAAAAGCGTACAGAAGCATCTCATCCAATCAAACTCTTTCAATACTAGAGTCGTTTTGGTATGAGTGGGAAACCTACGGTACCGTGACACTCAAATGGCTTCTTTTCTGAACAAATCAAAAAGCGAGCAGATGTATCTCATCCAATCAAACTCTTTCAATACGGCACGGTACCGTAACTAAACGACTATATAGCCAGGACAGGTGGCTATTTTGTCTAGATAGATGGTGGAATTCCACTGGTCGTCGGCTTCTACTAAGAACCCTGGCTACTCGAGCAGATCAAAAGAGGTTATTCAAGAGTCTAACTTACTACAGCGTCCATTGTGAGTTATAGAAATCTTCACTCCACCAAGACACGCCTTACTCAAAAGTAAGCATTCACTGAGGTAGGAAATGCCATCGTCTCCACATACGGGGCTGTAGCGTAGGCCACAAGTGGGACACACACACGACGCACTCGTGTTGTCATGTCGAATGCAGGTAGAACCGAATTGGCAGCGCACGACATCACAAGGGTCTGGAGCACGATATGAGAAAGTTATTAAAGAGTTATTAAAGAGTGAAGTAATATGATTGGTATTACTGGTGTCCCGTATCAACACTAGATAACAGAAGCACTAAAACATCCAACATATGACCACTGGCATTACCAGTGCTTCACTTCAATGAATGTGCCACCTTAGAAGTTGATATCTATAAATATATATAGTAAGTGCTCTATTGCAACAACTTCATCAGCACCACCAGTCATAGTACATAAAGTGAGCACCAGTACCACTACTACCACCACCATCAAATTCTCCAGCACACGCGACAGTACATAACGTGAGCACCAATTATACCAGTACCACTACTACCAACATCAACAACTTGTCCAGCACCAGTACTACCAGTCACAGTGAATAACATGAGCACCAGTACCACTACTACCAACATTAAAAACTTGTCCAGAACCAGTACTACCAGTTACAGTACATAACGTGAGCACCAGTACCACTACTACCAACATTAAGAACTTGTCCAGAACAAGAACTACCAGTCACAGTGAATAACGTGAGCACCAGCACCACTACTACCAACATCAACAACTTGTCCAGCACCAGAACTACCAGTCACAGTGCATAACGTGAGCACCAGCACCACTACTACCAACATCAACATCTTGTCCAGCACCAGTACTACCAGTTACAGTACATAACGTGAGCACCAGCACCACTACTACCAACATCAACAACTTGTCCAGCACCAGTATTACCAGTCACAGTACATAACGTGAACACCAGCACCACTACTACCAACATCAACAACTTGTCCAGCACCAGAACTACCAGTTACAGTACATAACGTGAGCACCAGTACCACTACTACAACTACCACCACCATCAAATTCTCCAGCACACGCGACAGTGCATAACGTGAGCACCAATTATACCAGTACCACTACTACCAACATCAACAACTTGTCCAGCACCAGTACTACCAGTCACAGTGAATAACGTGAGCACCAGTACCACTACTACCAACATCAATAAACAACTTGTCCAGCACCAGAACTACCAGTCACAGTGCATAACGTGAGCACCAGCACCACTACTACCAACATCAACATCTTGTCCAGCTCCAGTACTACCAGTTACAGTACATAACGTGAGCACCAGCACCACTACTACCAACATCAACAACTTGTCCAGCACCAGTATTACCAGTCACAGTACATAACGTGAACACCAGCACCACTACTACCAACATCAACAACTTGTCCAGCACCAGTACTACCAGTCACAGTGAATAACGTGAGCACCAGCACCACTACTACCAACATCAACAACTTGTCCAGCACCAGTACTACCAGTCACAGTGAATAACGTGAGCACCAGTACCACTACTACCAACATCAATAAACAACTTGTCCAGCACCAGAACTACCAGTCACAGTGCATAACGTGAGCACCAGCACCACTACTACCAACATCAACATCTTGTCCAGCTCCAGTACTACCAGTTACAGTACATAACGTGAGCACCAGCACCACTACTACCAACATCAACAACTTGTCCAGCACCAGTATTACCAGTCACAGTACATAACGTGAACACCAGCACCACTACTACCAACATCAACAACTTGTCCAGCACCAGTACTACCAGTCACAGTGAATAACGTGAGCACCAGCACCACTACTACCAACATCAACAACTTGTCCAGCACCAGTACTACCAGTCACAGTGAATAACGTGAGCATCAGTACAAGCAACCAGCATCATCAACATCTTCAACAACACCACTATTCGACACCTACCGTAGCACTTCCCTTTGTGCATAATTTTCAGTTCACTTTTTGTTTCACAAGCCTCTTTAGTTAGATGACATTCACCAGGATATGTTTTGTCGTTGGTACCACACACGGTATTATTAGAACTAGGACAGTATAAAGGACATGAGCACCGCTTTTTGTTGCCATCAGAGATGCAGACAGAATAGCGTGGACACTGTTTATTACCACAAGAAACGTTATCTGATAGGAAAAGTAGAATTAAGATAGAAGATAAGTGGAGACGAGAGAAAGAGAAATTGAAGACAAGAAGATGATGACTTTGAACTCTGAAATTCCTGGTTAGAAATAAAATAAAAAAGGTACAGTTCACAACAACAACAATGACGATTGAAGACAAGATGATATCAAGCATTTTACTATATGCTGGAGCAACAACAATTTGACTTCAGCTTCTAGAAACGGTACAATCCCTTCTTACCACAAACTCCCTTGTGGCTGACAGTGATGTCCTGGTTCTTCTTGCACGATTCCACCTGCAGTGTGCATAGACTGAAGTATGTCTTCCCATCGCTTCCACAAACATAGTCATAGCTAAGTGGACACACCGTGGGGCAAACACACGTTGGTTTGCCGTTTGGAAGAAGCTTGCATTTGGCATACGGTTGGCATCGTTTGACATGCGCAAGACATGGATCATCCACTGACAGTGGAAGAATAAGTGGAAAAATAGAATGGAAAAAGAAATGAGAAAAGTTATTAAAGGTGACATGAAGATGAGAAAGGACAGAGGAACTTATGGAAAAGAGAAAACCTCAATGAAAATCGAATTAAAAGAAAAACGAAGAAACAAAACATAGATATCTGTAAATAGAATATTCGATGGAAATAGGGGAAAATGCAAAGTACAGCAAAGCAATGGAAGTTAAGTCGAGCCGTCAAGTCAAGTCAAGACAAGTCAGGACAAGACAAGTCAAGACAAGTCAAGTCAAGACAAGTCAAGACAAGTCAAGACAAGTCAAGACAAGTCAAGACAAGTCAAGACAAGACAAGACAAGTCAAGACAAGACAAGTCAACTCAGGACAAGTCAAGACAAGTCAGGACAAGACAAGTCAGGACAAGACAAGACAAGTCAGGACAAGACAAGTCAAGACAAGAAAAGACAAGTCAAGACAAGGCAAGTCAACTCAGGACAAGTCAAGACAAGTCAAGACAAGTCAAGACAAGTCAAGACAAGTCAAGACAAGTCAAGACAAGTCAGGACAAGACAAGTCAAGACAAGAAAAGACAAGTCAAGACAAGGCAAGTCAACTCAGGACAAGTCAAGACAAGTCAAGACAAGTCAAGACAAGTCAGGACAAGACAAGTCAAGACAAGTCAGGACAAGTCAAGACAAGACAAGTCAAGACAAGTCAGGACAAGTCAGGACAAGTCAAGACAAGTCAAGACAAGTCAAGACAAGGCAAGAAAGTCAAGGTAGGCAAACTAAGGCAAACACGTGTTTAATCATACTATGATAGATAATAAGCAGTAATCCCCAGATCGACTTACAACAAGCTCCATTGTATGCAACAATATAATCGCTATTCTCACGACAAGATTTAAGTTGGAGTAGACAAGGGTTGATATGAGTTTTGCCGTCTGTGCCGCAAACTGGTTGAAACTCCAACGGACAATGTGAAGAGCATGCGCAACTAGCAGAACCATTGAAATGGTTTGTACAGGAAGCATATTGGTGGCACTTGACGCGTCTACAGACATCTGAAGTAGAATGAAACAGATGAACAGAGACAAAAGAATATGGTGGAGATGGAGGTGGAGAAGAATGAAGAGAAGGAGGATGAGGAGAAGGAGGATGAGGAGAAGGAGATTGAGGAGGAGGAGATTGAGGAGGAGGAGGAGGAGGAGAAGTAAAAGGAGGAGGAGAAGTAAAAGGAGGAGGAGAAGTAAAAGGAGGAGGAGAAGTAAAAGGAGGAGGAGAAGTAAAAGGAGGAGGAGAAGTAGTAAAAAGGAGGAGGAGAAGTAAAAGGAGGAGGAGAAGTAAAAGGAGGAGGAGAATTTAAAGGAGGAGGAGAAGTAAAAGGAGGAGGAGAAGTAAAAGGAGGAGGAGAAGTAAAAGGAGGAGGAGAAGTAAAAGGAGGAGGAGAAGTAAAAGGAGGAGGAGAAGTAAAAGGAGGAGGAGAAGTAAAAGGAGGAGGAGAAGTAAAAGGAGGAGGAGAAGTAAAAGGAGGAGGAGAAGTAAAAGGAGGAGAAGAAGAATGAGGAGGTGGAGGAGGAGATGGAGGAGGAGGAGGAGGAAAAGGAAAAGAAGAAGGAGAGGGATGAGGAGAAGGAGGGGGATGAGGAGAAGGAGGGGGATGAGGAGAAGGAGGTGGATGAGATTGAGGAGGAGGAGGAGGAGGAGGAGGAGGAGGAGGAGGAGGAGGAGGAGGAGGAGGAGGAGGAGGAGGAGAAGAAGGAGGAGGAGAAGGAGGAGGAGAAGGAGGAGGAGAAGGAGGAGGAGAAGGAGGAGAAGAAGGAGGATTAGGAGAAGGAGGATTAGGAGATCTATATATGATAAATCTATATATGATAAATCAACAGCAGCAACATCATCATCATCTACAACAACAACAATTTCTGAGCTAAACATCGTCGAAATCGACTGCAACAAATCTGATAGAAAATTCTTCAATTTTGTTCACAGAGTCCGCCTGAGGGCGAAAACAAGTAACGTTTTTGACATCTCTTCTTCTGCATGGCCTAACTTACCGCACTCTCCACTAAAGAGAACCGTGGTATTCTGTCTCTTCTTACAAACTTGAGTTCTTAATTCACATTCACTTGTATACGTCGTTTTATCAGAGCCACACACTGAAGTGTTAACTTGATCAGGAGGGCATTGAGTTAGACAGATACAAATACCTGTCCCATTAGCTTGAGGAAAGCATTTGGAGTAGAAATTGCAAGTAACAGTGGAACAGGGAGCTGAGAGATGAAGGACGAAAAAAAAGAAGTTCGATTACACAGAATGAAAAAGATTAAAATATAGAAGAACGTTCTGATCCAGTGGTTCAATGAATGCAGAGGGACCAGCATTGGAAAGACATAATCAAGAAGCTGAGAGTTCAAAAGAGAAGTAATGAACTTTCTATGACTTTGCAGCTAACGCAACTAGTGAGAGAAAGAGCGTGAAAGCCTCAGACGTCCACAAGCCAAGGCCATGGTTAGATAGTAAAAAATCATCACAGGAGAAAATACAATAGAATGGAATTTAAAGCATAAAGCAGTGCCCAAATTCAAAATGGAGGAACGTATTGAGAGCAATGTTCAAGATAAAGTTTGAGGAAATGGATTTCAGGGCAATATCATAATTGCTGGCTTGCAAGCCAAGTACAAACAAGATAAGCTAAATAGGAATGCTTTGTTATGGGAAACCAACATGGCCACCATGACGTCACGTGAAAATCAATATGGCCGCCATGACGTCACCAACAATTGCCAAAAAGTGTTAAAATTAAAAGAAAGAAGAGCTTAGCGTAGATAAGTATACTCACTACAGAAGCCATTGTGTAGTATAGAAATACTGTCATTTGTCTGACACTTCACTATGTCCATAGCGCACTTGTTCGGGTACGTTTTACCATTAGATCCACAGATGGGTTTGTAGATAAGAGGACATGACGTGCTGCAGATGCATTGAGCTTGGAGCTTGTTGTTTAAGATACATTTTGAAAACGGTGGGCAAGTTTTATTGATGCATGGATCGACTAAAGCACAGACATAAGGTTAAGATTAGTTTCCTCAGGAGATAAATCATTATGTGGTCTTCCTGTGGTGAGAGGGACGAAGAGGACTGTATCGAGTCTGTCCTTCGACACAGGAACCCCAATATTCATGCATGGATCGACTGAAGCACAGACATAAGGTTAAGATTAGTTTCCATAGAAGATAAATCATTATGTGGTCATCCTGTGGTGAGAGGGACGAAGAGGACTGTATCGAGTCTGTCCTTCGACACAGGAACCCCAATATTCATGCATGGATCGACTGAAGCACAGACATAAGGTTAAGATTAGTTTCCATAGAAGATAAATCATTATGTGGTCATCCTGTGGTGAGAGGGATGAAGAGGACTGTGTATCGAGTCTGTTCTTCGACACAGGAACCCCAAGAGAAGAAAAAAGATGATGTGACCTGAAAGCTAGGTAAAATATCTTTAGACAGATTGTAAATAAGGTTTCAATAACATTTGAAGTAGGAGATGGTTCTACTGGAGTAAGCAGCCATAACAGGCTTCAAATGAAACGTGAAATAATATATCGGGTCAAACAGAAGCTCCAAAGTGTATTCAGAAATTCCTGCATGTGAAGCTCACCCCTCTTGGACCAGTTTCACCGCCGTTCCGAAAGGAAAGAGAATTTGGACAGAAAAGTTTTTAATCCTCGTTAAAGAAAACATGGAGGATCAGTACATTTTCCCATAATCCTTTGCGTGTATAAACAACTATATCTCATAAAAACTTTAAAACAGAGTTAGTTTTAAAATGCCAAAATTTGTAAGTGTGGAGCTGTTATCTGCGTAAAGTTATTAAAACATTGCCGCAAGGCATCATGGGATCGGACACAGGGTCTTTAAGAGTGTTTAAGTTATTAAAACACTGCCGCAAGGCATCATGAGATCGGGCACAGGGTCTTTAAGAGTGTTTAAGTTATTAAAACACTGCCGCAAGGCATCATGAGATCGGGCACAGGGTTTTTAAGAGTGTTTAAGTTATTAAAACACTGCCGCAAGGCATCATGGGATCGGGCACAGGGTTTTTAAGAGTGTTTAAGTTATTAAAACTGCCGCAAGGCATCATGGGATCGGGCACAGGGTCTTTAAGAGTGTTTTAGCCTTACGTCTTACTCTTGAGAGTTTTACAATTAGTTATGGTAATGTATGACAATAACACTAACCTCGGTCTTTAAGTTATCAGCGACGTACCATAAAGAAAGAAAGAATATGTTTACAATTAGTTAATAGAATATCACAAATAGACAAGAAATTGCTAAATAAACAGATGGATGATTTCACCGATGTTTGTCATCGAGTTACGCGTAAATGTCAAAGTGGGTACGTTGGCTAAAAAATATGGGTGTGTCCGAGCGCGTGACTCGAAAAGCGCATAACTCGAAGTGCGTAACTCGAAACGCGTAACTCGAAGAAAACCTCCCCCCTCATAAACAACAACAAAACCATTAAAACCAACGTCAACGACAATTATTAGAGTCGTTTTCGTATGAGTGGGAAGTAGTTACGGTACGGTTCGTGCCGTGCGCGTATCGCGCCATCATCATGCCGTATCCAAGCATTGTGATTGGTTGAGCGATGATTTTGCGTGCTGTGATTGGTTGAATACAATGTCTTCGATTCCGTACCGTGACCGTAACTCCGTGCCGTAGGTTTCCCACTCATACGAAAACGACTCTAATATCAACAGCTTCTTACCGCACAGTCCTAAGTTCTTGACAGTAATCTTAATACGTAGTGCGCATGCGCGCACTTGTAGTTGACACTTGTTCAAGTAGTCCTTGTTGTCTGAGCCACATACGGGACTAACGACTTTCGTACAGCCAGCGGCCTTGGGACAGATACACCGAGGGGATCCGCTGATGAGCTTACAGGTTGAATAGTATTGGCAGTTCTTTGATTTACAGGTTTCTATGACAACGAGGAAGATCATCAGAGAAAACAAATGTATGGAGGAATAACACAACGACACTCGGTCGGCTGGTCAGTCATTCATTCATTCATGTATATATAAATGAAGAGATTACCGTGTTTAAAAGCTTATATTATTCATTCATTCAGTTGTTCATTCATTCATTCAGTTATTCATTCAGTCAGTCAGACAATCTATTAATCATTTCAATGATGTGTGAAAAGTAGACACACACAAAAATGAACAAATAAATATAATGAACGAAAAAAAACAGCAACAGACATACAAACAAACGAAGGTAACAAATATCTGACTAAATGAATGACTAACTGAATGAATGAACTTCTTACCACATCGTCCTCTTTTCACGACAGTTAAAGCCTTATTAGTCGTACACGCGTCCACTCTCATGTGACATTCACTCGTGTACGACTGAACGTTGCTTGCACAGACACTTCCGATAAGGAACGAACATTCACTCAGCGTTGGACAGACGCACTTGGCCGTTCTGTACCGGGTGGTTACACAATTGGCATAAATTCGATGGCACTGAGAGAATGCGCAAGCGGCTGCAAGATAAATACAGTGATTAAATAACTTGAAACCTTTAGTCTGTTTAATTAAAAAAAGTGGGACGCTTTGGTGGAGAATCTGGTTTACTATTCGTAGATAATCTCATCTCAGTCATAAAATATTTGCAACGTAATTTCTTTAATAAAGAAGTCTCAATCGTTAAAGAAAATACGAGACATTTTTGGTGGAGAAACCGGGATGAATGGAGCGTAAAATCAATTATGTTAACGTTTTGATATGTTTTGGTTGAACTCAATGGTGAGTGTTATCATACTCCACAGAATAGGGTCACTGTACAAATATATTGAAATAGTATTTGGAGGAGATCCCGGGGTCCGGGGTGAATGATATGAGTCTTATTATACTCAATATACAGCCGATTGCAAAAATTCTGTAAATATCAGTATATCCATATATCGGGTGCATTATGGGTAATACTATTTTAGAGTTTTTCCACAAAATATGCAGCAGAGACTTACAAACAACAAACTAGAGACTAAATTACATAACATTCTAGAGTTTCACCAATGTTGCTTGCGTGAAACTTCATTTAGGGGACTTTTTCAATTACCCATAATGCACCCGATAAATGGATATACTGATATACTTGATTTACAGAATATTTGCAAAGGGCTGTAATAGGATCACTGTACAAATGTCTTTTGAAATAGTATTTGGTGGAGATCCCGGGTTGAATGATATGATGAGTCTTATTACACTCAATATAATAGGGTCACTGTACAAATGTATATAGTATTTGGTGGAGAACCAGGGTTGAATATAATGAGTCTTATTATACTCAATAGAATAGGGTCACTGTACAAATGTATATAGTATTTGGTGGAGAACCCGGGTTGAATTCTATAGTCCTCTATCACACTCAATAGGACAAGGTAAATATACAGAATGTCTTACCACAATATCCAACTAGCTTCACATAAACGGACTTCTTTTTGGGACAATTCAGAGCGATCATGTAACATTTGTTCCTGTACGATATACGATCGTTACCGCATACAGGGGTGTTCTCACGTGAACAGTCTTCGAGCCGTGGGCACTTGCACACTGGGCGTCCAGAGGAGTCGTCACAGCGTCCGTTATAAGGACAACGAGTCATGGAGCATGGACTTGATATGACGCCTTAGGAGAGAAACGTTTATCATTAGAAGGGGATGACGTCATGTTGTGATCTATTTATAGCACCTTTAATGTCAGTACAAAAAAAACAGTAAAAAAACCGATATTTATTTTTTTACGATATTTATCTTTGTGAAGACTATACTAAAAACCAGAACGTGCAGCATGGCAGCAGTTAATCTACGGTACGCGACCCGCGTACCCACTAGAAACGACTGCTTATCCACTTAAAACGACCGCGTATCTACGCGTACCAGAGATCAAAGAGGTTGGTCTACAATGGTATTTCGATCTTGGAAATTAAATATCTTCTGATGTATAAAATATTTCATTGTTTCTGACCTGCAAGCTAGATGGGTGCTGTGAAAACCATCCTTACCGCATTCTCCGCTATGTTTAACTCTGATCCTGCTGTTCTTCAGGCAGTTGATTACTCTCAGGTGGCAATTGCTGATATAGGTGATGCCATCGTAGCCACATATAGCAGACTTTGTAGTACACTCCTTCACACTTGGGCACAGGCACTCGGGCTGGTTACCAGTTCTGACAACACATCTTTCAAACTCACTACATTTCTTGAAAGCACATGGATCTGACAAGAAAATAGGTAGTCATCATCAATCATCTTCATCAATCATTCTCATCATCATCATCAATCATCCTCACTATCAACCATTATCATCATCGATCATCATCATAATCATCCTCATACATCACTCATCGATCATCATCAATCATCATATATCACTCATCGATCATCAATCATCATCAATTTAATCATTCTCATCATCAATCATCTTCACTATCAACCATTATCATCATCAATCATCCTCATCATCAATCCTCACAATCATCTTCACCATCACATATCACTCATCAATAATCATCGATCCTCATCAATCATTATTATTATCAATCATCCTCATAATCATAAGTCATCATTATTATCAATCATCCTCATCATCACATATCACTCATCATCGATCATGCTCATCATCAATCATCATCATTATCAATTATCCATATAATCATCAATCATTATTATTATCAATCATTCTCATCATCATAAATCAACATTATAATCAATTACACGATTGTTTTTACATACCGCAAGCTCCTTGTTTTAGCACATACAGAGGTTTTTGCGTCGAACAGGCCTCCAACCTTAACATACATTTACTCAAGTGAGTTTTCTTGTCGCTGCCACAGACAGGAGTGCCAGGCTTGTCGCATATTGGACATTTGCACACAGGTTTGCTGTTCTCAACCAAGCAGTCTTTGTAGGAATCGCACTTGTAACGGGTACATGGACCTACAGAGGAAATGTGAAACAGTTATAATTAATAATAATAATAATAATTGATAATAAAAAAAATAAAAATAAATAAAAAATAATAATTAATAATAATAATTAATAGTAATACTAAATAATAATAATAATAATAATAATAATAATAATAATAATAATAATAATAATAATAATAATAATAATAATAATAATAATAATAATAATCAATAATAATACTAATTAATAATAATAATTAATAGTAATACTAAATAATAATAATAATAATAATAATAAATAATAATTAATAATAATAATTAATAATAATAATCAATAATAATAATAGTTAATAATAATAATAAATAATAGTAATAATAATTAATAATAATAATTGGACTGAGTATTCTCAACTAATTTTCAACTGCACATAGTTATCATCATATCCAGTAACAATCAATATCATCATCATCAACAATGAAAACTGCTTCCGTTGTGGTACGCACTTCCGGTCTGTCATGATGATGATCATTTTTAATAGCTTTCCCACGATGTATAAAAGAAAAACCAAAACAACGTAGGTAATACGATGTTTGATATATGGCTAATTGCATAATCGTTGTCGGGTTGAAAATCATGAAAACTATGACCAAAAGGAATTCTGGGAAATTAAAACTCTCAAATAACACCGTCAAATCATCGACCTTTTTATCCAGACTTGTAGGATCTTAGTTAAATAGCTCATGCATATACCTTCAAAACTACGAGAACATTGAATATATCTGCATGTAATGCGGGTCATGAACTGATTTCCCTTCCATCCTTGCGGTCTCAGCTTCTATGCCATTTATGATTTTCAACCCGACAACGATTATGCAATTAGCTATATGCGAAATTTCGACTAGCCAAACTAGTCTTCATCAGGTACAAAAAAACATACTCATCACCACCGTTATTGTCATCATCATCATTACAATTCTTACCGATATGATCATTATATAATTATGGTCATCATCATCATCTTAAGCTTTTATTGAATTAATTCTAAATTTTCATCATCATCATAAAGCTCCTGTAATTACTGATACCATCAAGACCGTTTCACCATAATCATCATCACGATATCATCATCATCATCATCATAATGGGGGGGGGGGGGGGGGGGGGGGGGGGGAGGCGCGCATATTCAGGTTGGACATTGGTTTCAGCCAAATTTTATGTAAATATTTTTTTTGGCAAAAAACGTATTCGAATTTACAAAGGGGGTAAGGGTAAGGGGGGGGGGGGGGGGGCGTGCGCCTCATTCGCCCCACCCTAAATCCGCCCCTGTAATCAGTCAGATACGTACTGCATGGTCCCTTGTGAAGTACTCGTAACTCTGTCTGGGTGTTACAGGACTGGATCTTCAGAGCGCATTCGGTGTTGTAATCCTTCATGTCTGATCCACAAACAGTGTCCCTCTTAGAGGGACAAACACGCGGACAGACACACTGGGTTCCTCCTCTTGGAAGAGCTTGGCATTTAGCGTAGTGCTTGCACGTGACCAGTTTACAGGCATCTGGGAAATAATGACAATTTTGAATTCTAAACAATTACGTGAACATCACAAAAACTTTGTTGTAAGACCTGTAATGTGGTCATGCGGAAAGGCAAGTAATTTATTTAAAATTGTTCCACGCATAAAATCAGTGACGAAGAACCTTCATTTATTCGGTTATCTTGAGAAATGTGTCTATTGGTCCGTAATTTTGTGACGTCATGAATTTTGTGACGTCATTAATTTTTGTGACGTCATTATTTTTTTGTGGCGTCATTATTTTTCTGTGGCGTCATTATTTTTGTGACGTCATGGATTTTTTGTGACGTCATGAATTTTTTGTGACGTCATAACTAATTCAGGACACCTGTCTAAGACACCAAGTTACAAGTCATCTATTTGCTTACCACATGCTCCGTCTTTGGTTTTCGTGATGTCTTTCTTCGTCCAACACGACAGACCCTCATGATACACAGGTTGACGTAGGTTTTACGGTTGCTTCCACACACCGGTTTGATGTGTGCTGGACAGTTCTTTTTCCTCGGACAGACACATATGGGTGAACGATTAGGTGCCTCGTGACACGTGGCGTACCTTTTACACTTGTGAATTGCGCAGCCTCCACCTAAGCAATGGAAACTAGTGTTAGCACTGATTATCTGAATTCACATGTAAAGTTATAAAATCAGATGGCTGAATGAAGTACAGATTTGCAAATTGGCGTTTTTTTATGGTCAGCGGTTCTCCGCTATACTATACTATACTAAGGTGGAGTGGAGTATAGCGGAGGACCGCTGACCGCCAGGCTAAGATACCAGCCACTTACCACATTTTCCTTTACTGAAAACCTTGAGCCCGCTCTTCTTTTGGCATGCGGTCACTTTCAGTAAGCACTCATTAGAATATTCCTGTCCATCGGAGCCGCAGACTGGGTCGGGTTTCTTATCGCAGTTGCTCGCATCCGGGCATTCACAGGATATGCGACGAAGCTTTAACTTACAGACCTTGTTGTCTTGACAACGAACGCCGTCACAGCTTGCTGTGAAACCAAAGAAAAATGAAAAATATGGTTAAGGTTGGGTCTGTGGTTGGGGTTCCTGTGCTTTATATTTTCGTACTAGTGGGAAGAGTACCACTACGAATGGTGCTGGACTGGACACCAGGGAAAAACGTATGCGCATGCGCGAGCTCCATAAAGAAAGCAACGGCGTATTCACAGATTCTACCAAAAAGGTAGTGCTGTTCTTTGATTGGAAAAGTATATTCGTAACCTTATAGTCACAAGACAACCTATTTTAAAACTCATGGATTATGTAATCCACGAGTTAAAGGGAGGACACGGCTGTAAACTTTCAATACGTTGCCGCTGAACTGAGTACATCGCAGGCTCACAACTTTGGGGGAAGGGGTGGTAATCCACGAGTTATAGGGATGACATTGGGACAATTTTGGGATCACTCACTCACTCGGCTGTAAACTTTCATTGCATTGCCGCTGAAGCATATCGCAGGCTCACAACTTTTGGGGGAGGGGGTGGTAATCCACGAGTTATAGGAATGACATTGGGACAATTTTGGGATCACTCACTCACTCGGCTGTAAACTTTCATTGCATTGCCGCTGAAGCATATCGCAAGCTCACAACTTTGGGGGAGGGGTGGTAATCCACGAGTTATAGGGATGACATTGGGACAATTTTGGGATCACTCACTCACTCGGCTGTAAACTTTCATTGCATTGCCGCTGAAGCATATCGCAGGCTCACAACTTTTGGGGGAGGGGGTGGTAATCCACGAGTTGGCCAACGGGTGCCTTTGATTTGAAATACAGTCGAACCTCTATAAGCGGTCACCTATTAAGCGGCCAACCACTATTTAATGGCCTATTGCCAATGTCCGAAAGAGTACTTGAGAGACACCTCTATTAAGCGGCCACTTGCCCATTCCCCTAGGGTGGCTGCTTAATAGAGGTTCTTACTGTAGCTGTATGTAAACTAAAATCCATAAACTTTCACTACGTTGCCGCTGAAGTGCATCGCAGGCTCACATCGCAGGTGAGGGGTGGTAATCCACGAGTAGGCCTTTGATTTGAAATAGCTGTATATAAACTAATCCATTCACTTACCGCAGTCGCCGTCTCTGACAGATCGTAAGGTCGCAGGCAGGCCGATTTGTTCGTTTCTGCAAGCTTCAGCAATCAGTTTACATTTGTTTTCGTACACCCGGCCATCACTACCACAGACTTGGGCCCCTCCCGACGGGCACTCACGCTCGGTTGGACAGCGGCAATCGTAGTCACCGCCGGCTTTAGCGAAGCAGTGGGTATTTTTAGGACAGCTGATCACGTGACAGATACCTGGAATGCAAGGTCATTTTAAAATAAATTGCTGGATATCTCACTGACGTCATTTCCGGTCCCGTGAAAATGAAAATGATTTCTGGTGATTATTATTTAAAAAACATAAAATACAGATAAAGAGATTTTAATGCGCTTCTTCAATCAATCAATAAACACTTTCTTTGAAGAAAGGTAATGAAATAAACTTATTGATCAGTCAGTCATTTTTTGGGGGCATTTAAATTTTTTGGGGTCAATTTTTTTGGTCATTTTTTTTTTGGTCATTTTTTTTTTGGTCATTTGTTTTGGTCATTCAAAGGCCCTGTACCCTATCCCATGATGCCTTGCGCCAAGGTTTTGATTATGCTGTGTTAAAAACCGACGCCAAAGCGTTCAGATGTTCTGATAATCTGAAAACTCTTTTACAATTCGAGTTTTGTTGCATACGAAAATACTTCGTGCGCGCAAGGCACCATGGGTAGGACATTCCCAGAGTCCTTCACGGTCTTAGAGGAATCTTTTTCTACGACAACCTACATACAAACAGCAGTATGAAGATTACAAATAATGCATATCTTACTGCAGTAGCCTTGTCTGTCCACTCTGATGTCTCGCTTCACTTTACAGGCTTTTGCCTTCAGGATGCACTGGTTGAGGTAACTGCGACCATCGGTACCACACACCATGTCCGCGCCACGTGGGCATGTCTCCTCTTTAGGACAGACACACTGTGGACGATCATCCATTGTGGCTACACAGTGACCATAGAACTTACAGGTCACCTTGGCACATGAGGCTGTAATAAACAGTTAGTGTCATATGTTAGCAGTTCTATGTTGTATTTTATTTTAGAGAAACTTCTATCATACAAAATAAGAAAATTTAAATACAATTTGTGACAGAAAAAAATAAAAAAATAAGATAATAAAAAAATAATAATAATAATAAAAAAAAAAAAATAATAATAATAATAATAATAATAATAATAATAATAATAATAATAATAATAATAATAATATAATAATAATAATAATAATAACATAAGATTATAAGATATATGGTGAGGGTCTAGGCTCTTCATTAAGTGCGACCAGATGATTATTGATGATGATTATTGTATTGTTGTTGTTGTTGTTATTATTATTATTATTATTATTATTATTATTACTATTATTATTATTATTATTATTATTATTATTATTCCTATTATTATTATTCCTATTATTATTCCTATTATTATTCCTATTATTATTCCTATTATTATTCCTATTATTATTCCTATTATTATTTCTATTATTATTCCTATTATTATTCCTATTATTATTACTACTATTATTATAATAAACTTACCACATGATCCATACCGAACCACATTAATATTCAGCTTTCTAGTGCATCCATCCACTTCCATCATACATTTACTTTTGTAAGTCTTCTTTGTTTTCCCATCGTAACCGCAGACAGGGCTGGCGTTCTCTGCACAATCGCTTTCTTCGGGGCAACGACACTCGAGAGAACGACCCGTATACACACACTTAGCACCGTGGGTACACTTTCGTACAGAACAGGGTAGGGTAACGATTCCTAGGGAATAAAGGGATCAAGTTATTATAGATGCGACTTTTAAGTCGCATAAAATAAAAATATAAAAATCATAAAAAAATAAAAAATAATAATAATTAAAAAAAAAAAATTTTTTTATATATAAATCATAAATTAAAAATATATAAATCATGGTTTTGACAAGGATGCAAGTTTACACAAGAGGTTTTAATTTACTGTGAAAACGGTCTCGACGCAAGCATGCGCACAAGGATCAAATGCTTCCACTTCATGTACTTGCGCTAAGGCTCGCGTCACTCGTGAATATACACCTATTTCAAAAAAGGTTGTCGAGGACATCAGTCCATATGCGATAGGCTATACGTCGTTCCAAGACCGATATGGATTATGGTAACAGCTTGAATGGCTAACACTTGAGGGATGAAAAGCTGTATGATATCATACCTATTTCCATTTCAACAGACCAAGACACATTTTGAATCGAATTTTATGAAATATTTCTGGCATACATGCCATATTCAAGCTGTTACCATAATGCAGTTCGGTCTTGCAACGACGTATATATAACCTATTGCCTATGGACTGATGTCCTCGACAACCTTTTTTGAAATAGGTGTATACCAGCAACTAATTTGTTACGCTACAATAGGGCCATTTGAAAGAAAAAGTAGTCATGAACGATTCGCATAAATGGGTCAATCGTCTGAATCGAAGATTCTTATAATTTCTTTCAGTTGTATGAAAAAAACCCAGTTTGGAACGTTGTTGAGCTTACCGCACGGTCCTGGAGTCCACTTCAAGTGGAACTGTTTCTCACACGATTCCTTCCTTGCAAGACATTCATTGTCGAAGGTGACTCCATTGCTGCCACAGACGGGTTTCAAAACGGGAGGACAGACTTTATTACAGACACACTCGGTCATACCACCGCTCTTAACTCTACAGTTTGCGTTGTAGAGGCACTTGACCTGAGCACAAACATCTAAATGAAAAACGAATATGGGAAAATTGAATGTGGGAAAATGAATATGGGAAAAATGAAGATGAGAAAAATGAATATGGGAAAAATGAATGTGGGAAAAATGAATATGGGAAAAATGTATATGGGAAAATGAATATGGTAAAAATGAATATGGGAAAATGAATATGGGAAAAATTAAAATGGGAAAGAATGAATGTGGTAAAAATGAATATGGGAAAGAATGAATATGGGAAAATGAATATGGGAAAAATGAATATGGGAAAAATGAATATGGGAAAAATGAATATGGGAAATAATGAATGTGGTAAAAATGAATATGGGAAAGAATGAATATGGGAAAAATGGAACGAATGATCATACATCAATGTTTCATTGTAACTTACCGCATGGTCCTTCAGACAGTTTAGGTATTGGTGTTAGTGTAGTACAGGCCTGTGCCGCAAGATGGCAATCGGTGTTGTAGCTTTTACCGTCCATTCCACAAACAGGTTTGTTCACACGTGGACAACGATCGGTTGAAACGCATTCGCACGTGGTCGAGCCTGATCCAGGTGGGTTTTCGACGCATGTGCCATTTATCTTGTTACACACAGATAATGAACAATGATCTAGAAGGAATGATCATACATCAATGGAACGAATGATAATACATCAATGGAACGAATGATCATACATCAATGGAACGAATGATCTTACATCAATGGAACGAATGATCATACATCAATGGAACGAATGATCATACATCAATGGAACGAATGATCATACATCGATGGAACGAATGATCATACATCGATGGAACGAATGATCATACATCGATGGAACGAATGATCATACACCATGACCATACATCAATGGAACGAATGATCATACATCAATGGAACGAATGATCACTTACTGCATGATCCTTTATGAACGACTGTCACATCCCTTTTCTCAGCGCAGCTTTCAGCCTTTAGTTTACATTCACTATCGTAAGTCTTGCCATCAGAACCACACACAGGCGACACAGCACTAGGGCAGTCCTTCATGGCGGGACAGACACATGTTGTTGAACCATCAACCTTAAGGTCACATCTTGAATTGTACTTACAGTTGGATGGCAGGCATGGGTCTGAGAAGAAAATAGTATTTTGTTAGGAAACTCAAAATAGTATTATTTAGTTACGCATAATGCACCCGATAAATAAATGAATAAATAAGTAGATACATAAATAAATAGATATATAAATTAATAATCAAACAAATAAATATATAAAAGAAAATAAATATATAAATATATAAATATATAAAAGAAAATAAATAAATAAATAAATATATAGATATATAAATTAATAATCAAACAAATAAATATATAAAAGAAAATAAATAAATAAATAAATAAATAAATAATAAAAGAAAATAAATAAATAAATAAATACTTAAATAAATAAATAAATAAATAAATAAATAAATAAATAAATAAATAAATAAATAAATAAATAAATAAATAAATAAATAAATAAATAAATAAATAAATAAATAAATAAATAAATAAATCAAATAAATAAAAATAAATAAATAAATAAATCAATAAATAAATAAATAAATAAATAAATAAATAAATAAATAAATAAATAAATAAATATAAATAAATAAATAAATAAATAAATACTTAAATAAAGTGTTTATATCAAGGATGATTCTTTCCTACAAGAAATCATGCTTTGGAGACTACTTTTGTTCGTAATAAATCACACTAAAGCCGAATCTACACGAGCAAATTTTCCTTGACAAGTTTTCCTTGACAAGGAAGACTTGCTTGTCAAGGAAAACTTGTTCGTGTAGATGCGGCTTAACCTACCACAAGATCCCTTCTTGACCAATGAAATGCTTGTCCCAGTTTTACAAGCGTCGACTTTCATACGACACTTGTTAATATACGTCTTTCGATTGGAACCACAAACAGGATCAAAGTCACGTGCACAGTCTTTAAACAATGGACACTTGCACTCAGCTCGACTTGTCACGCCTTCCTGTACCGTCACGCAACGCTTACCACCAGAACATGATACAGAAGAACAAGGACCTGGGGAAACACATAGTACAAATGAGCTCACGCGTGACAGTAACGCAATACAAAAAAAAAAAAAAAAAAAAACGAAAAAAAACAAGGTTTGACGTTCAAAAGTAAAAAAAAAAGAAGAAAAAAAGGTTTCACGTTAAAGGTGCGGTAATACGAGCAACAAAATCGTGCAACTTGTCGCGTAACATTGTTCAGATTGTTGCGTAGCAAGTTGCAGAGCAATGTTTCTCGTATTACCATCGTTCGCGCAACTTGTCGCGCAACAAATTACATTTTCGGTGTTGTAGGTTGCAAAACTTTGTTGCATGAAGTAGAAAGAGTTTCTACTTTGCGCAACATAGTTTTGCAACCAGCAACACGAAAATGTGTTGCGCGACAAGTTGCGCGAACGGTGGTAATACGAGAAACATTGCTCTGCAACTTGCAACGCAACAATGCTGCGCGACAAGTTGCACGATTTTGTTGCTCGTATTACTGCACCTTTAAAAAGTAAAAGAAAAACACGAAAAAAAAAAACAAGGTTTGACATCCAAAAGCTAAAAAAAAAAGAAGTTTGACGTTAAAAAGTAAAAAAAAAAAAACGAAAAAAACCCCGAAAAAACCCCCAAGGTTTGACGTTAAAATGTTCAAAAAACACGAAGGTAACGTGACTTACCACATTGTCCCGGATGTTTGACTCGGGCCATTTTCTTTGTTGCGCATGCGTAAGCCTTCATGGTGCACCCGTTCGTGTAGGTCTGGTCGTCCATTCCGCAGATCGGTGCGTACTCTTGTGGACATTCTGATGCCTTTGGACACACGCACGTGAATGTACCGTCCAATCGACCAACGCAGATACCGTAGTTATCGCACTGATTTGGTTTGCACGATCCTGAATTCCACCAAAGAAAAAAGAAAAATAATGTAGAAAAATATATCTGGTGCGTACCAGTGGGTGTGTAATCCACGAGTTATAAACATTTATAAATAAAATCATAATCATAATAATATTAATAATAATAATAATTTTTAACTTTTTAAATCAACTGTGATTGTTACTATCGATGGCTTCCACATATTATCATTACATTTTTATTCTCTTAATCGTTATCATCACCATCACCGTCACAATCACTCATAACTGCTGTCACTCTTATTTTCATCATCATCATCATCATCGTTGATCATCATCATCATCATCGGCTCACGGTAGTATAACATCATCATCACAATCTTTCATAACTACTGTCACTCTTACTCTCATTATCGTCATCATCATAACCAGGTCACAGTTAGGCTTAGCTACATTATGCTCGAAAAATCGAGCATTATGCTTTTTTGTGTCACCCCGAAAACGGACTATTGTGGGTTTTTTTTTTCTGGTACCAGACAAAGTGGCACCACTGCATAGCACGCCCACGGACTGTATGTGTGTCAATTGTCGATTTCAGGTGCTAAATCTCGGCAAAGAAACGTAATTTATTCATACCGTTAATCTTCTATTAAGCGCACCCCCCTAAGACCTAAGACCTCGGGCGCTTAACAGAAGATTTACGGTATGCCTAAATATATTTTTTCAAAAGTCACAAACACGCTGTTATGCCGGAAAATGGTTTTTTATGCCGACGTAATTCCCGATTCCCAAACCATAGTATTATGCTCGAAATTATGCCGGCATAATGTAGCTAAGCTTAGTCACAGTAGCCTGTATAACAGTCTCCTAATCATCATCATTACTGTTCACTTACCACATGCTCCCTTGTGTTTAACTTTAAGAGGGACATTCCGTGCGCAAGCTACAGCATTCATGGTACATGTACTAGCATACGTTTGCTCGTCACTACCACATACAACGTCATCATTACTGTTCACTTACCACATGCTCCTATGTGTTTAACTTTAAGAGGGACATCTCGTGCGCAAGCTACAGCATTCATGGTACATGTACTAGCATACGTTTGCTCGTCACTACCACAGACCACGTCATCATCAGTGAGAAGAGGGCACTCCACGTCTTTGTGACATCGACACGTTACGGTACCGTCGTAGTTGGACACGCACAGCGCTCCTTGTCGGCAAGGGTTGGATAGGTCACACGCTCCTAGTGGATTAATGATCCAAGGTTAGTACTACAGATGGGAAATTTACGTACAATTTACTACGTCAGTTACTACGTAAGTTAGATCACACGCTCCTAGTGGATTAATTAATGCTCCAAGGTTAGCACAATAGATGGTCAATTTACGTACAATTTACGTAAGTTACTACGTAAGTTAAATCACACGCTCCTAGTGGATTAATTAATGCTCCAAGGTTAGTACTACAGATGGGAAACTTACGTACAATTTACGTAAGTTACTACGTAAGTTAAATCACACGCTCCTAGTGGATTAATTAATGCTCCAAGGTTAGTACTACAGATGGGAAATTTACGTATAGTTTACTACGTAAGTTACTACGTAAGTTAGATCTGCGTAAATTCGAAAGAAAATGCAAATGTAGCTAAAGATCCTGACTAGTTGTCTATCTGTCTGTCTGTTGCTGTTGTTTGAGTCAGTCAGTAAGTCATATTTTACTATATGATCTGCCGGACAATGTGCCGGTCTGTCTGCCTGTCTGTCTGTCTGCATGTTGTGGTTATTTGAGTCAGTCAGTCAGTCAGTCAGTTCGCTTTTACTATATGATATGTCTGTCTGTAGTACCACTTACCGCAGTATCCCCTTTGCTTCACAGTCAGTGGTATATCTCTTATACATGCTTTAGCTTTCATGACGCATTCATTAATATAAGAATTGTCATCACTGCCACACACGGTATCGATGGTCAGCGGACAGTCTCGTTCTGACTGACATGCGCACTTGGGCTTGCCATTTCTTACGACGCATTGTTTGTTGTCTTGACATAG
The DNA here is from genome assembly GCA_033675265.1 of Actinostola sp. cb2023. NCBI lineage: Eukaryota > Metazoa > Cnidaria > Anthozoa > Actiniaria > Actinostolidae > Actinostola > Actinostola sp. cb2023. The sequence goes on from JAUJYZ010000212.1 coordinate 85,138, forward strand.
AACATTAACGCATGGATCTATATAGAAATAAACAAGTCAAAGGAAAGTGAAAGTCAATGGAACAAAAGACTGGTCCTTGAAGCTTGGCATCCCATGCGTGAAAGCAACTCTATTAATGAACACATATATTTCCCTAAAGTCTACAACATTCTTAAGTGATCACACCTAATGTTATATATTCCCTAGACGCCATATCATTACATCTAGCTGATGAAGGTTGCAGTACGCATCCGAAACGTCCCGGTAAATACAGTATTTTTTACCTAAATCAGTGACAACTCACGGTTTTACATTACTTATAATATGCCTGATTGCAACTACAAGATTTTCAAGAAATAAACAAGTTCGTGGGTTTCCTGTTTAATTGTGGAAATCTAGAAATCAGGTGCAGGAGATGGAGGGTAATGGGGGAGATGGAGGGTAATGGGAGAGATGGAGGGTAATGGGGGAGATGGAGGGTAATGGGAGAGATGGAGGGTAATGGGAGAGATGGAGGGTAATGGGGGAGATGGAGGGTAATGGGGGAGATGGAGGGTAATGGGAGAGATGGAGGGTAATGGGAGAGATGGAGGGTAATGGGGAGATGGAGATGGAGGTAATGGGGGAGATGGAGGGTAATGGGGGAGATGGAGGGTAATGGGGGAGATGGAGGGATGGGGGGGATGGAGGGTAATGGGGAGATGGAGGGTAATGGGGGAGATGGAGGGTAATGGGGGAGATGGAGGGTAATGGGGGAGATGGGGGTAATGGGGGATGGAGGGTAATGGGGGAGATGGAGGGTATGAAGGGGGAGATGGAAGGTAATGGGGGAGATGGAGGGTAATGGGGGAGATGGAGGGTAATGGGGGAGATGGAGGGTAATGGTTTGGGGAAATGGAGGGTAATATTTGGGGAGATGGAGGGTAATGAGGGAGATGAAGGGGAATGAACATTTTGCGTAACCAATTGCAGAAAGGTACAGGTACAATATGCAACGTCCGTGTCCCTTCACTCGAAAATGTTCTCCCAGGTGGTGGACGGTGCGCCCTCTACCCCCTCCCTTCATCAGTGCTCCGCCCTACGGGTGCGCACTAACCAACCAAACCATCCTTGCTCCTTGCAGAGGTGGACACACGCTGAAATCGTGAAATTGCCGGCAATATTGCGCGCATTATTGCACCATGTCAACATACCGCATTCTCCCTCTCTGGTCACAGTGACTCCATTCTCCTTTACACAGACGTCAGCTTCCAGGTGGCATTTGCTAATGTACGTACTACCATCACTGCCGCATATTGGATTGAGTCCTGATGGACACTCGCGCACGTCTTTGCAGACACACTTTGGTGACTCATCGACCATCTCACAGTGTGAGTGCTTCCTACATTTGAATGTAGCACAGGCATCTATAGGAAGCAGAGAAGCAAGTCAAGCAAGCAGTATCGTGTAATACTCCAGTTTCAAGTTGTTAGGCAAAAAAAGAAAAAAGAAAAAAGAAAAAAAAAGGAGAATAAAAAAGAAGGAAAAAAAAGAAGGAAAAAAAAGAAGAAAAAAAAAGAAAAAAAAAAAGAAGAAAAAAAAGAAGAAAAAAAATGAAGGAAAAAAAAAAGAAAAAAAAAAAAAAAGAAGAAAAAAAAAGAAAGAAAAAAAAGAAAGAGTTGTAAGGACCTCTATACTACTTGAAATAAGAGAAATTCACTCAGCCTTTTATCATCATTGGTTCAGTTTCTTTTGTTCTTGCAGTGCGGATAACTAATCTCAATCCAGATAATAACCCGTAGAGTGCAATTAAAAAACGAGGTGTCAATTATCCAAGTATACATTTGATCGCATTATCAATGGTACCACTCTGTGGCAAATGTTGGAAGACTGGGTTCGAGTGTTTTGATTGGCTGAATTAGCTCACAAGTTTTTCGAGGTGTTTGTCCTCGATGAAAGACTAGTGGAAATATCACTTGAATGGATTCAACGTTCTTTCTCCAGCACATTGGATAGGCTATGCAGTCTTTAAATTAGAGATAATATTATCAAAATATAAGAACTGCTATCTCAATGGTTAGAACACAAGTACCCAGTCTTCCAATGTATTTCCCACAGACTGGCTAGTATATGAGATAGCGAGACAAGATGCACAAAAAAACTGCCAACTTTATCCTTACCACAGCGTCCAAGGTTCACAACGGACACTTCTTTCTTCTGTTTACACGATATTGCCCTGAGTTGGCAGTCATTGGCGTAATTCACCCCATCAGTACCACACACTTCGTATCTCACTATAGGACATTCATTGATGTCAGGACAGACGCAGTCGACGTTGGCGTCCGAGGAGGCCACACACAGCCCATTGTGTTTGCAGTCGCGTTCAAAGCATGGGTCTATTGGGAAAAAACAATGCAGCATGTCGTGAGTCAAAGTGCCTATGAAACGAAAAAACAGACCCCGTTTTTATTTGCTACTACGAAAGTTTACTATTTGCTTGTTTACATGGCGTTAATAAAAAGGGAATTGAGCTTCGGGAACATTTTTTATTTCGCGCACGAAGTTGGGCATTTTGGGTTTCAAAGTGCGACAATTCCCGCTCGGTCAAACTATAGAAATGTGACGTCATAAGTTGTGTAAACAAAGGAGTGCACACCTTATGACGTCACCGAGCCATTGTCAAGGGCCCAGTCTATTGTCGCACATTTTGGTTGAAAATGATAATTTTCGAACCGAGAAAAGAAAATGTTCGCACGCTCAATGTCGATGTTTAAATACAGCAAATGTTCAGAGAAAGACCAAACAACAATAATGTACAATAAAACAAGGATCTACATTTTCGTTTCATAGGCACTTTAAGAGTACGTAAAGACGAAGAAATACGCCATACAGCAACGTTGGGTGTTTAAACAGTGATATGAGTAACCTTGTGAAGTGCTCTAAAGGCCCATGCAAACGCCCCCCACCCCTCCCCCAACATTGTTAGTCATGCAACAACATCCAACATTGTTGGGCCAAATATGTTGGGAGCGTTTGCACATTATGTTGGGTGTTGTTGAGCTAACAAGTCTCAATATTTCTGTTGTTTTGTTATCATTGAAGCACAATTCAACAATGTTGGATCTGTTTGCACACTACCACCATGCCATCAATATTGAGCACCCAACAATGTTGAGAGTGTTTGTATCCATGGAGAACAGCATGTTTGTATGTTGTGGGCCAATAATGTTGAGAGTGTTTGTATCCATGGAGAACAGCATGTTTGTATGTTGTGGGCCAATAATGTTGAGAGTGTTTGTATCCATGGAGAACAGCATGTTTGTATGTTGTGGGCCAATAATGTTGAGAGTGTTTGTATCCATGGAGAACAGCATGTTTGTATGTTGTGGGCCAATAATGTTGAGAGTGTTTGTATCCATGGAGAACAGCATGTTTGTATGTTGTGGGCCAATAATGTTGAGAGTGTTTGCATCCATGGAGAACAGCATGTTTGTATGTTGTGGGCCAATAATGTTGAGTGTTTGTATCCATGGAGAACAGCATGTTTGTATGTTGTGGGCCAATAATGTTGAGAGTGTTTGTATCCATGGAGAACAGCATGTTTGTATGTTGTGGGCCAATAATGTTGAGAGTGTTTGTATCCATGGAGAACAGCATGTTTGTATGTTGTGGGCCAATAATGTTGAGAGTGTTTGTATCCATGGAGAACAGCATGTTTGTATGTTGTGGGCCAATAATGTTGAGAGTGTTTGTATCCATGGAGAACAGCATGTTTGTATGTTGTGGGCCAATAATGTTGAGAGTGTTTGTATCCATGGAGAACAGCATGTTTGTATGTTGTGGGCCAATAATGTTGAGAGTGTTTGCATCCATGGAGAACAGCATGTTTGTATGTTGTGGGCCAATAATGTTGAGAGTGTTTGTATCCATGGAGAACAGCATGTTTGTATGTTGTGGGCCAATAATGTTGAGAGTGTTTGTATCCATGGAGAACAGCATGTTTGTATGTTGTGGGCCAATAATGTTGAGAGTGTTTGTATCCATGGAGAACAGCATGTTTGTATGTTGTGGGCCAATAATGTTGAGAGTGTTTGTATCCATGGAGAACAGCATGTTTGTATGTTGTGGGCCAATAATGTTGAGAGTGTTTGTATCCATGGAGAACAGCATGTTTGTATGTTGTGGGCCAATAATGTTGAGAGTGTTTGTATCCATGGAGAACAGCATGTTTGTATGTTGTGGGCCAATAATGTTGAGAGTGTTTGTATCCATGGAGAACAGCATGTTTGTATGTTGTGGGCCAATAATGTTGAGTGTTTGTATCCATGGAGAACAGCATGTTTGTATGTTGTGGGCCAATAATGTTGAGAGTGTTTGTATCCATGGAGAACAGCATGTTTGTATGTTGTGGGCCAATAATGTTGAGAGTGTTTGTATCCATGGAGAACAGCATGTTTGTATGTTGTGTGCCAATAATGTTGAGAGTGTTTGTATCCATGGAGAACAGCATGTTTGTATGTTGTGGGCCAATAATGTTGAGAGTGTTTGTATCCATGGAGAACAGCATGTTTGTATGTTGTGGGCCAATAATGTTGAGAGTGTTTGTATCCATGGAGAACAGCATGTTTGTATGTTGTGGGCCAATAATGTTGAGAGTGTTTGCATCCATGGAGAACAGCATGTTTGTATGTTGTGGGCCAATAATGTTGAGAGTGTTTGTATCCATGGAGAACAGCATGTTTGTATGTTGTGGGCCAATAATGTTGAGAGTGTTTGTATCCATGGAGAACAGCATGTTTGTATGTTGTGGGCCAATAATGTTGAGAGTGTTTGTATCCATGGAGAACAGCATGTTTGTATGTTGTGGGCCAATAATGTTGAGAGTGTTTGTATCCATGGAGAACAGCATGTTTGTATGTTGTGGGCCAATAATGTTGAGAGTGTTTGTATCCATGGAGAACAGCATGTTTGTATGTTGTGGGCCAATAATGTTGAGAGTGTTTGTATCCATGGAGAACAGCATGTTTGTATGTTGTAGGCCAATAATGTTGAGAGTGTTTACATCCATGGAGAACAGCATGTTTGTATGTTGTGGGCCAATAATGTTGAGAGTGTTTGTATCCATGGAGAACAGCATGTTTGTATGTTGTGGGCCAATAATGTTGAGAGTGTTTGTATCCATGGAGAACAGCATGTTTGTATGTTGTGGGCCAATAATGTTGAGAGTGTTTGTATCCATGGAGAACAGCATGTTTGTATGTTGTGGGCCAATAATGTTGAGAGTGTTTGCATCCATGGATAATGTTAATGTATCTCCATATTGTATCTTTGCAAACACTCCCAACATGTTGGACACAGTAGTGTTGGATGTTGTGGGCCAACAATGTCGAGAGGGTTCGCACGTGTCTTAACAATAATTACAGTACTCGCTCCATGGAGAATGTTACTAAATATACCTTTGCATGTTTCCTTTGCAAGCTTAACGCTCAGCTTTGACAGATCATCAAAGCTATCAATCTTGTAAGCGTCTTTCTCAGCAGTGGCAATCTGCTGCAATACAGCCATTGGAGAGTCACTACCAACACCCACAACCAACACCTTGATTTTCGCGGCTCTCAGAGCTTCAGAAGACACCTCAACGTTCTCAAAAATCGGTCCATAAACAACGGTGACGACAGTTCGAGGAGCTCCCAAACGCCTTCCACTGCTACCACCAAGGATCGTAGAAGCCATCGTCAACGTCCTGCTTATACGCGTACTGGTTGCTGGGAGACGGTCTTGAGTGACGGAGCTGATGCGCTGTCTGAGGGACTGGGCATCAATGTACTCGGTCAGCCCAAAGACTTCTGTTGGGCCTGCGCTGTGTTGGATGACCGCTACCCGGGTGTGATCGGCGGAGATGTTGAATGCGTTGATCATCAGGTTGATGACTTGTTTTTGTTTCTCGAAGTCGAAGTATGTGACAGCACTTGAACTGTCCAACGCAAACACGACATCCATGGGGATTGGACAAGCTAGGAAAGCATAACGATTAAACGTGATTAAAATCCTGCTTTTGTTAGCGGAGTGGTCGAGGGAAGAAGATGCACATGAATTAATGACAAACTGAACAACAACAACAACAACAACAATAACCAAAGACGAAGACACTAACAACTGACAATGACTATCCATGCAAGATGACGACAATAACAACAATGACTACCAAAGTTGACGATATTTACAATAACAACAACAACTGGTTAACACTCCTTGCCGGTGATTGAAGAGCACAAGCGTTCAAAACATTAATTTCTTCCTTAGGTTTACACCTTCAACACAACAACCACAACAACCACCACCACCACCACAATAACAACAAATAATAATCGCAACATAAATTACGCTGCTACCTACCTTGCTGGTAACGAGCACAAGGGTTCAAGTGTAATGATACCATCCTTGGGTTTACACCTTCCACAAAACAACAACCACAACCACAACAACAAATCATCGCCACATAAATCATGCTGCTACCTACCTGCCGGTAACGAGCACAAGGGTTCAAGTGTAATGATACCATCCTTGGGTTTGCACCTTCCACAAAACAACAACCACAACCACAACAACAAATCATCGCCACATAAATCATGCTGCTACCTACCTGCCGGTAACGAGCACAAGGGTTCAAGTGTAATGATACCATCCTTGGGTTTACACCTTCCAAAAAAACAACAACCACAACCACAACAACAAATCATCGCCACATAAATCATGCTGCTACCTACCTGCCGGTAACGAGCACAAGGGTTCAAGTGTAATGATACCATCCTTGGGTTTACACCTTCCACAACAACCACAACCACAACAACAAATCATCGTAACATAAATCATGCTGCTACCTACCTGCCGGTAACGAGCACAAGGGTTCAAGTGTAATGATACCATCCTTGGGTTTACACCTTCCACAACAACCACAACCACAACAACAAATCATCGCCACATAAATCATGCTGCTACCTACCTGCCGGTAACGAGCACAAGGGTTCAAGTGTAATGATACCATCCTTGGGTTTACACCTTCCACAACAACCACAACCACAACAACAACAACAAATCATCGTAACATAAATCATGCTGCTACCTACCTGCCGGTAACGAGCACAAGGGTTCAAGTGTAATGATACCATCCTTGGGTTTACACCTTCCACAACAACCACAACCACAACAACAAATCATCGTAACATAAATCATGCTGCTACCTACCTGCCGGTAACGAGCACAAGGGTTCAAGTGTAATGATACCATCCTTGGGTTTACACCTTCCACAACAACCACAACCACAACAACAAATCATCGTAACATAAATCATGCTGCTACCTACCTGCCGGTAACGAGCACAAGGGTTCAAGTGTAATGATACCATCCTTGGGTTTACACCTTCCACAACAACCACAACCACAACAACAAATCATCGTAACATAAATCATGCTGCTACCTACCTGCCGGTAACGAGCACAAGGGTTCAAGTGTAATGATACCATCCTTGGGTTTACACCTTCCACACAACAACCACAACCACAACAACAAATCATCGTAACATAAATCATGCTGCTACCTACCTGCCGGTAACGAGCACAAGGGTTCAAGTGTAATGATACCATCCTTGGGTTTACACCTTCCACAACAACCACAACCACAACAACAAATCATCGTAACATAAATCATGCTGCTACCTACCTGCCGGTAACGAGCACAAGGGTTCAAGTGTAATGATACCATCCTTGGGTTTACACCTTCCACAACAACCACAACAACAACCACAACCACACAACAAATCATCGCAACATAAATCATGCTGCTACCTACCTGCCGGTAACGAGCACAAGGGTTCAAGTGTAATGATACCATCCTTGGGTTTACACCTTCCACAAAACAACAACCACAACAATAACCACAACCACAACAACAAATCATCGCCACATAAATCATGCTGCTACCTACCTGCCGGTAACGAGCACAAGGGTTCAAGTGTAATGATACCATCCTTGGGTTTACACCTTCCACAACAACCACAACCACAACAACAAATCATCGTAACATAAATCATGCTGCTACCTACCTGCCGGTAACGAGCACAAGGGTTCAAGTGTAATGATACCATCCTTGGGTTTACACCTTCCACAACAACCACAACCACAACAACAAATCATCGTAACATAAATCATGCTGCTACCTACCTGCCGGTAACGAGCACAAGGGTTCAAGTGTAATGATACCATCCTTGGGTTTACACCTTCCACAACAACCACAACAACAACCACAACCACAACAACAAATCATCGCAACATAAATCATGCTGCTACCTACCTGCCGGTAACGAGCACAAGGGTTCAAGTGTAATGATACCATCCTTGGGTTTACACCTTCCACAAAACAACAACCACAACAATAACCACACAACCACAACAACAAATCATCGCCACATAAATCATGCTGCTACCTACCTGCCGGTAACGAGCACAAGGGTTCAAGTGTAATGATACCATCCTTGGGTTTACACCTTCCACAAAACAACAACCACAACAATAACCACAACCACAACAACAAATCATCGTAACATAAATCATGCTGCTACCTACCTGCCGGTAACGAGCACAAGGGTTCAAGTGTAATGATACCATCCTTGGGTTTACACCTTCCACAACAACCACAACCACAACAACAAATCATCGTAACATAAATCATGCTGCTACCTACCTGCCGGTAACGAGCACAAGGGTTCAAGTGTAATGATACCATCCTTGGGTTTACACCTTCCACAACAACCACAACCACAACAACAAATCATCGTAACATAAATCATGCTGCTACCTACCTGCCGGTAACGAGCACAAGGGTTCAAGTGTAATGATACCATCCTTGGGTTTACACCTTCCACAACAACCACAACAACAACCACAACCACAACAACAAATCATCGCAACATAAATCATGCTGCTACCTACCTGCCGGTAACGAGCACAAGGGTTCAAGTGTAATGATACCATCCTTGGGTTTACACCTTCCACAAAACAACAACCACAACAATAACCACAACCACAACAACAAATCATCGCCACATAAATCATGCTGCTACCTACCTGCCGGTAACGAGCACAAGGGTTCAAGTGTAATGATACCATCCTTGGGTTTACACCTTCCACAACAACCACAACCACAACAACAAATCATCGTAACATAAATCATGCTGCTACCTACCTGCCGGTAACGAGCACAAGGGTTCAAGTGTAATGATACCATCCTTGGGTTTACACCTTCCACAACAACCACAACCACAACAACAAATCATCGTAACATAAATCATGCTGCTACCTACCTGCCGGTAACGAGCACAAGGGTTCAAGTGTAATGATACCATCCTTGGGTTTACACCTTCACAACAACAACCACAACAACAACCACAACCACAACAACAAATCATCGCAACATAAATCATGCTGCTACCTACCTGCCGGTAACGAGCACAAGGGTTCAAGTGTAATGATACCATCCTTGGGTTTGCACCTTCCACAGTACCCCCCACACTTAGCTGATGCGATTAGCCCATCAGATGTTTTGTTTAAGTCTTGTATCCGTTGCCTCTTTGGGAAACCTTGGTGTATCCATCTGACTGCGTCTTTCATTCGTAGACCTGTCCCAGTCAGATCGATCTAAACGTAAACAAATAGCATTGTGGGAAAACACTTAAAAAATAAGAAAATAAAAAAAACATTATTTAAGACTGAAAAATGGTGATTTGTTGTAAGAAGACAGAGTTGTCGAACACCTCATCAAGCCACGGTTTCTCACGTTTCTTGACCACACAAGTTACAAAATAGTTATCATCATCATCATCGTAATCATCATCGGCACCATCATGGTCATCATCATTGCCATAATCATCATCCTTAATCACTTCAACTATAAAGAACTAGGATGCTTTTCCACAGTGCATATAGTGTGTACATAATTTATTACAGGTATCAATTGAAGGGCTCCCTGCAAGAACAACGCAAGTGATCTCTGATCAAAATCTAAATTCTCCTCGAGATTCTTTGAATTTCAAAGGAGAATTTGGGATTTGATCACAAGTCACTTACTCCGTTCTTGCAGGATTCAATTGCTGGATTGCAGTCAGCTGATAAAAGTCCATGAATCGCATTATCTGGCCACAAATGGTGGTCAAACACGACAGACCGGAAATGACGTCAGTGAAACCCAACAATTGCTTGATTTCAATAGACGAGTCTTCTGAGGAAGTTTCATTAGTTGAATTGGTAAGTACTTCATGTAAGCCCACTTGAAATGGACTCTATTCTTTATAGCCGTTCTATTTGAAGTTTTTGTATTATCTGTCATGTTGGCAATGTGCGTACTTATACCACATTGAAAAGATGAACAAATAAGGTATTACAACTTTTTATAGCACATGGAAGGCAGTGTTTGCCGGTCATTTGAAGGCAAATAATGAGATTCAAGGACTTTTAACAGCTGATTTTCATCAGTAATATGCGCATTTGATCATCACGCCATGAAATTTGCGCTATACAAGTTATTAAATTATTATTATTATTATTATAGTAATGCCATTACTCTACCTTGAACGATCCTTTACGACAATCAGCCTGCACTGAATAGCAATCCCCAGCTGTCCCGTAAGAGATCTGTTTACCACGTGACTTCGAGACGGAGAACTTGAAGTCGCTTTCCAAGAAAGACAACGGCTTAAGCTGGAGACGTACTTTAGAGTATTTGGTCATACCGCTCTCGGCATAAACCTGACTGGCCTCGGCACCACCACACTCGTATCGCTTTTCAAGTCTCTTGCCATAGATCATAGCGTAGTTGTTTCCAGGACCCGCGGGGAGTGAGATGTATTCTTTTGGGGTTCCTGTGGACATGCTGTCGCAGTAGACTCGGACCGGGTCACGGCAGGTTTTACTGAGGTGCAGTAAGTAGTGGCCGTCGTCTCTGAAGCCAGCGGTCAGTACATCGGAGCAACTGCGATATTCTAAATAGGAAGGGGATGGTTATAAAAGAAAATGGAGCATGTGCAAGAAAATTAAGAAAATGGAGCATGCGCAGTATGGTGGTGAAAATGTCCCACATTGCTTAGAAATAGCAGTGACATACCTCGCGCGATATGGAATGGAATTTCCTTCGATTTTATTACTTCTTCATCCGGCTTTGGCGACAGAACCAAATCATCTCCAGACGCAACGGAATTCAGCTTATTGCGTGACGGATGTCCCAGTCCAATGACAACGACCTTGACAGAAATGTCACGCAACTTCTGGACTTCTTTCTTGACTGCTAGTGAAGCCTCGTTGAAATCACCGACGGTAATGACGACCAGCACGTCTTGGACGAAGGGGCGGTTACCTTTCGACGTGGAGAAGAGTTCTTCGCGCGCCTGTTTGTGTTGATAAAATACAGATTCAAGTCACTGACTGCTTTCCTCTTTTATTTTGTCGCTATACACTCTAATCTTAAAGTTTGCGCGCGCATTCATATCACGTATACACAAAATTTGGCGGGAAACAAAGGTTGCGCATGCGTTCAAATCACGTGTACACAAGGATTGGCGGGAAACAAAAGTTGCGCGCGCATCCAAATGACGTGTACACAAAGTTTGGCGGGAAAACAAAGTTGCACATGCATTCAAATCACGTGCACACAGGTATTGGCGGGAAAACAAGGTTGCGCAAGGAATCATATCACGTACACAAACTTTGGCAGGAAAACAGAGTACCTCCCAGCTCGTTTACACTTACCGTTCTAAGTCCATCAGCTAACTGCCCAGCACTTCCTTTCAAGATTGTCTTCACATAAGTCTTAAATATATCTTTGTTGTAGTTTTGCCTGAACAGAACACGAGCAGTGGCTGGTTCGTTGTAATCAACCAATCCAATGCGTGTCTGCTGTGGTGATACAGAGTACAAGTCCACGATTTGATTAACCATGTCTTTCATGATAGAGAAGTAGCGGTCAGAGTTGATCCCTGATGCACCGATAGCAAAGCCAAGATCTAGTGTTCTTCCTAAAGAAAAATGCAGCGGTGTATAGCAATGTTGTCAGTGGAGTATGGGAAATGTTTGCTTTCTAAATAAATAACACATGCAGCGGTGTATAGCGATGTTGTCAGTGGAGTATGGGAAATGTTTGCTTTCTAAATAAATAACACATGCAGTGGTGTATAGCGATGTTGTCAGTGGAGAATGGGAAATGTTTGCTTTCTAAATAAATAACACATGCAGCGGTGTATAGCGATGTTGTCAGTGGAGTATGGGAAATGTTTGCTTTCTAAATAAATAACACATGCAGCGGTGTATAGCGATGATGTCAGTGGAGTATGGGAAATGTTTGCTTTCTAAATAAATAACACATGCAGCGGTGTATAGCGATGTTGTCAGTGGAGTATGGGAAATGTTTGCTTTCTAAATAAATAAGACATGCATGCCAATTGAACTAATTTCAAGTCAAACTATGCAATCCTTTCTATATACTTTGATTTGAAGAACTGTTACACTCGTATACAATCTCTTCTGAGCGACAACTTTGGAGGCGCTTCGTTTTCCTAATTTCTCATCAAGACCTCCTATTATAAGCGAACAACCTGACTGACAAGTTACGAGGCTCGACTGCAATATTCCCGCGATTCTTATTATTAAAGTCGTTGTGAATGATAGTTCAATACTTTCAACACCGTTTTTCTTACTACCATGATTCATAGCGCTGCCACTTTTCTCATTGACTCCTTCCCAACGTCAATATTTGTTTTGGAGGGGATATACTACTGAGTTAATAAGGATGTAGTTCGTCACTCCCATAACGCATAGCGGTCCAATATTTCTCATAACCCGCTCCCCAACACAACTAGTTTACGAGGGATATACTACTGAGTTAATAAGGATGTAGTTCGTCACTCCCATAACGCATAGCGGTCCAATATTTCTCATAACCCGCTCCCCAACACAACCAGTTTAGGAGGGATATACTACTTACGGCAAAGTCCTCTGTGCTTGATACCGATTTCTCTTCTCATCATACAGGACTTCAGTCGCAGGGCACATTCGTTGATGTAGATGTTGTCATCTTTACCACACACGGGATCGACATTACCTGGACATAAGTTATTACACTTGCAAGTCGTTATGTCGTTAGGTAGCGCGACGCACTTGCCATAGAATGGGCACTTGACATCTTTACAAGGATCTGGAAAGTAATTATTAAGTGAGAGGGGCATACCGTAGATTAGGTAGAATACGGTAGAACTATGTCATTTCTTCCAACCTTACGAGAAGCACTGCCGGTCTTGGTTTGTCCTAACCAATACCATATTTGGCAACGAAATTCTATATTTGGTAACGGAATTCCATATTTGGGATATAAATTCCACATTTGGGAACGAAATTTTTCAGTAACGAAATTTCCATATTTGGTAACGGTATTCCATATTTTGGCAACGGGATTCCATTTTTGGTAACGAAATTCCATATTTGGTAACCGGGAATTCCATATTTGGTAATGAAATTGAATTGAATTGAAGACTTTAAATTCCATATTTGGCAACGGGATTCCATATTTGGCAACGGGATTCCATATTTGGCAACGGTAATCCATATTTGGTAGAAAGTCCTTATTTCTCAGTGCCACGTACTGGACAAGTGACCATAGTATATTTTTAGTATTTTTTTATTCAATTAGTGAATTAACATTTATTCTAATACGATTATTTTAATATTAATATTACCATCATTATTACCATTATTAGTTACATTAATGTACTCACTACAGCGTCCTTTTCTCTTAATAGTTAACTCTCTCTCTTCCAGACACGCCGTTTTACGAAGAAAGCATTTATTTAGATATTCCTTGTCATCGCTTCCACAGATGGGTTTGTAGCGAAGACGGCAAGAGTGTGGGCATTTGCAGTACGTCACGCCGCTTGCTCGTGTCACGCAACGTCCATAGTAAGGACAAGATATATTGGAACAAGGAGATATAGCTGAAGAATTGAGATAAGAGTAATAAGGATATGAGATACAGGTGAGAGATGGTAGAGGTTCATAGATAGAGTAAACTTTACAAGACAAACACAACTAAAAGCAATTGGACAGACGGACGGACAGACAGACAGACAGACAGACAGACGAAAGATAATATTATGTTTTCTGTTCTGACCACCTAAATTAAAATGAGTTTGAACATTCCAAAAGTACGATGATAATGAAATTATTGCTGAAATAGCAAAAATAAGAAATATGCTTCAAATGTGACAGACAGACAGACAGACAGACAGACAGACAGAAAAGTTAAATAGATAAGTAGACAGATATATCATGTTTATTTATTTACACACGGAAGTTCCGAACAACAGAGATAAAACGACTGACTTTTAAACGTCATACAAGCAGACAGACAGATGGACAGACAGACACACAAAAAAGCAGATAGATTGGACAAGAGACTTACAGCAGGTAGACGTCAAACAAGCAGACAGATAGACAAACAGGCAGATAGGCAGACAGACAGATGGACAGACAGACAGATGGACAGACAGACAGACACACAAAGAATCAGATAGATTGGACAAGAGACTAACAGCAGGTGGACGTCAAACAAGCAGACAGACAGACAAACAGGCAGATAGGCAGACAGACAGATGGACAGACAGAATGAATGAATGGACAGACAGACAGATGGACAGACAGAATGAATGAATGGACAGACAGAATGAATGAATGGACAGACAGAATGAATGAATGGACAGACAGACAGATGGACAGACAGAATGAATGGACAGACAGACAGACAGAATGAATGAATGGACAGACAGACAGATGGACAGACAGACACACAAAGAATCAGATAGATTGGTCAAGAGACTTACAGCAGAATCCCTTCCACTTCACAGTTATAGACATGTGTAGCTTACAAGCCTCTCCTATCATGTGACACTCATTCCAGTACGTCTTTCCATTGCTACCACACAATGGACGTAAGGAGATTGGGCACGAGTTAGAACAGTTGACGACAGCTAAGAATTGTTATTGTAGATTTTGAAGGAGATGAGTTCAGATTGAAAGGGAATATGATAAGATAAAATTAGATTAGCTTGAAAATTAGATAAGTTTGTTAAGGTGGCTACGGGGTCTGGGATTGGTCTGGATTCTCCCCCCTTTTCTTTCATACCTTTTTGCCACGGTTATGTAAACACAACTTTTTAAATAAGGAATACCTTTCGCTCGCATCATTGCGGAAAAGTTCGCGGTTTTTTTTGGTTGGAAGGCTGTTGGGCCTGGGATTGGTCTGGTTTCTCCCCCTTATTTATTTTTCTTACCTTTTTGCCACGGTTATGAAAACACAACTTTTTAAATAAGAATACCTTTCGCTCGCATCATTGCGGAAAAGTTCGCATTGTTTTTGGTTGGAAGGCTATTGGGCCTGGGATTGGTCTGGGTTCTCCCCCTTTCCTTTCTTGCCATGGTTATGAAAACATAACTTTTTAAATAAGGAGTACGTCATCACCTATGACTATAAAAAAAGTTGCTGCAAAGTGGTGACCTCACAGACCCTGAGATATACTAATGCACTATTGCTGAATTGCACCTTTTCAATAGAATACTCTCTGCTTGATAGTACATGGGGGCAGTTTTGACCCTCAGTCGAAGGTATATCATGAGATTCAAAAACAAAAAAAAACAAAAAAAGACTTTTCACTGCTGTTTGAAACCAAGCAATTCCAATATCCGATACCTACCTTTCAGTACTTTCTCCATAATCCTTTTAGCAGTATCTTCAGGATCCTTCACTTCCGGTTTATCAATCACGTTGTTCGGATTCGGTGTCAATTTCTCAAGCTGACCTCGGTCAGCGTTCACTCCAAGTACAATAGGAATAACCTCGATACCAGTCTGCTCCAGTTCCTTGACCGCGCGTGTGACGTCAACCATGTTCTCCGAGGTTGGAACGTCGACCATGACAACCAATACTTTACGTGCTGAGAGGTTGGAGTGCAGACGGAACATTTGGCCAGCGGCAGTTATAGCTCTTTCGATGTTGGGTCGACCGTTGGATCGAGGCACGACAGAGATGTATTTTATTAGGTTAGACATGCTGCCAAAATCGTCAGTGAATTGAATCTTAGGATTTGGAGAGTCTGCGAACTCTATGAAACCGTATCTGATGCGATTCTGTCGGTATTTTTCCATGATGTTTTTGATGGCAGTAATCATATGACTGTATATGACATTCCCTTGGACACCCGTGGCTGAGATTGCGAACGCTAAGTCTGTGGGTGTCTTGATTAAGACTACAAAGAAAAACAAAAGACATGGAGTGACTATAGC
Organism: Actinostola sp. cb2023; assembly: GCA_033675265.1. Taxonomy (NCBI): domain Eukaryota; kingdom Metazoa; phylum Cnidaria; class Anthozoa; order Actiniaria; family Actinostolidae; genus Actinostola; species Actinostola sp. cb2023. The sequence goes on from JAUJYZ010000212.1 coordinate 101,469, forward strand.
ACATGCGAACTTTAAATTAGCAAGGAAAGTGGTTGGACGGACTTTCATCCATTCATCCATGTGTGCATTCATTCGTTCGTTCATTTATTCATCAATTAATTTATTCGTTCGTTCGTCCATCGATTCGTTCATTAATCTATCCATTTACTCGTTCGTTCATCTATCCATTCATTCGTTCGTTCATCCATCCACCATTCATTCGTTTGTTTATCCATCCATCCATCCATCCATCCATTAATCTATCTATCTATTCATTCGTTCATCTATCCATTCATTCGTTCGTTCATCCATCCATTAATTTATATATCTATTAATTTATTCATCCATCCATCCATTCATTCATTCGTTCATCCATCCATTAATCTATCTATCTATTAATTTATTCATTCATCCATCCATCCATTCATTCGTTCATCTATCCATTAATCTATTTATTCATTCATTCATCCATCCATCCATCCATCCATTCATCCGTTTGTTTATCCATCCATCCATCCATTAATCTATCTATCTATTCATTTGTTCATCCATCCATTCATTCGTTCGTTCATCCATCCATTAATCTATCTATCTATTCATCCATCCATCCATTCATTCGTTCGTTCATCCATCCATTAATTTATATATCTATTAATTTTATTCATCCATCCATCCATTTTATTATCTATTTATCTATCCATTAATCTATTTATTCATTCATTCATCCATCCATCCATCCATCCATTCATCCGTTTGTTTATTCATCCATCCATCCATTAATCTATCTATCTATTCATTTGTTCATCCATCCATTCATTCGTTCGTTCGTTCATCCATCCATTAATCTATATATCTATTCATTTGTTCATCCATCCATTCATTCATTCGTTCGTTCATCCATCCATTAATTTATATATCTATTTATTCGTTCATCCATCCATTCATTCGTTCGTTCATCCATCCGTTCATCCATCCATTCATTCGTTCGTTCATCCATCCATTAATTTATATATCTATTCATTCGTTCATCCATCCATTCATTCGTTCGTTCATCCATTAATCTATCTATCTATTCATTTGTTCATCCATCCATTCATTCATTCGTTCATCCATTAATCTATATATCTATTCATTTGTTCATCCATCCATTCATTCGTTCGTTCATCCATCCATTAATTTATATATCTATCTATTCATTATCATCCATCCATTCATTCGTTCGTTCATCCATCCGTTCATCCATCCATTCATTCGTTCGTTCATCCATCCATTAATTTATATATCTATTCATTCGTTCATCCATCCATTCATTCGTTCGTTCATCCATCCGTTCATCCATCCATTCATTCGTTCGTTCATCCATCCATTAATTTATATATCTATTCATTCGTTCATCATCCATTCATTCGTTCGTTCATCCATACGTTCATCCATACGTTCATTCGTTCGTTCATTCATCCATTAATTTATATATCTATTCATTCGTTCATCCATCCATTCATTCGTTCGTTCGTTCATCCATCCATTAATTTATATATCTATTCATTCGTTCATCCATCCATTCATTCGTTCGTTCATCCATTAATCTATCTATCTATTCATTTGTTCATCCACCATTCATTCGTTCGTTCATCCATTAATCTATCTATCTATTCATTTGTTCATCCATCCATTCATTCGTTCGTTCATCCATTAATCTATCTATCTATTCATTTGTTCATCCATCCATTCATTCGTTCGTTCATCCATTAATCTATCTATCTATTCATTTGTTCATCCATCCATTCATTCGTTCGTTCATCCATCCATTAATTTATATATCTATTCATTCGTTCATCCATCCATTCATTCGTTCGTTCATCCATCCATTAATTTATATATCTATTCTTTCGTTCATCCATCCCATCCATTAATATCTATCTATATTTGTTCATCCATCCATTCATTCGTTCGTTCATCCATTAATCTATATATCTATTCATTTGTTCATCCATCCATTCATTCGTTCGTTCATCCATTAATCTATCTATCTATTCATTTGTTCATCCATCCATTAATTTATATATCTATTCATTCGTTCATCCATCCATTCGCAAAGTCGTTCATCCATTAATCTATCTATCTATTCATTTGTTCATCCATCCATTCATTCGTTCGTTCATCCATTAATCTATATATCTATTCATTTGTTCATCCATCCATTCATTCGTTCGTTCATCCATTAATCTATCTATCTATTCATTTGTTCATCCATCCATTCATTCGTTCGTTCATCCATCCATTAATTTATATATCTATTCATTCGTTCATACATCCATTCATTCGTTCGTTCATCCATCCATTAATTTATATATCTATTCATTCGTTCATCCATCCATTCATCGTTCGTTCATCCATCCGTTCATCCATCCATTAATCTATCTATCCTTTCATTCGTTCATCCATCCATTCATTCGTTCGTTCATCCATTAATCTATCTATCTATTCATTTGTTCATCCATCCATTCATTCGTTCGTTCATCCATCCGTTCGTTCATCCATTAATCTATCTATCTATTCATTTGTTCATCCATCCATCCATTCATTCGTTCGTTCATCCATTAATATCTATCTATCCATTCATTCGTTCGTTCGTTCATCCATCCATTAATCTATATATCTATTCATTCATTTATCTAAACATTCATTCTTACGTAGTAACATATCATATAGAGAATACACAAGAAAGGTGTCTTATAACAACTGCAATACTTACGTTCGGATTCCTTGCAAAGTTGTCTAGATAATGTAGGCGCAAAGTGAACAAGCTCAGCGAAAGAAGGTGCAATACTTACGTTCGGATTCCTTGCAAAGTTGTCTAGACAATGTAGGCGCAAAGTGAACAAGCTCAGCGAAAGAAGGTGCAATACTTACGTTCGGATTCCTTGCAAAGTTGTCTAGACAATGTAGGCGCAAAGTGAACAAGCTCAGCGAAAGAAGGTGCAATACTTACGTTCGGATTCCTTGCAAAGTTGTCTAGACAATGTAGGCGCAAAGTGAACAAGCTCAGCGAAAGAAGGTGCAATACTTACGTTCGGATTCCTTGCAAAGTTGTCTAGACAATGTAGGCGCAAAGTGAACAAGCTCAGCGAAAGAAGGTGCAATACTTACGTTCGGATTCCTTGCAAAGTTGTCTAGACAATGTAGGCGCAAAGTGAACAAGCTCAGCGAAAGAAGGTGCAATACTTACGTTCGGATTCCTTGCAAAGTTGTCTAGACAATGTAGGCGCAAAGTGAACAAGCTCAGCGAAAGAAGGTGCAATACTTACGTTCGGATTGCTTGCAAAGTTGTCTAGACAATGTAGGCGCAAAGTGAACAAGCTCAGCGAAAGAAAGGCACAAGAAAGGTGTCTTATAACAACTGCAACTTACGTTCGGATTCCTTGCAAAGTTGTCTAGATAATGTAGGCGCAAAGTGAACAAGCTCAGCGAAAGAAGGTGCAATACTTACGTTCGGATTCCTTGCAAAGTTGTCTAGACAATGTAGGCGCAAAGTGAACAAGCTCAGCGAAAGAAGGTGCAATACTTACGTTCGGATTCCTTGCAAAGTTGTCTAGACAATGTAGGCGCAAAGTGAACAAGCTCAGCGAAAGAAGGTGCAATACTTACGTTCGGATTCCTTGCAAAGTTGTCCAGACAATGTAGGCGCAAAGTGAACAAGCTCAGCGAAAGAAGGTGCAATACTTACGTTCGGATTCCAAGCAAAGTTGTCTAGACAATGTAGGCGCAAAGTGAACAAGCTCAGCGAAAGAAGGTGCAATACTTACGTTCGGATTCCTTGCAAAGTTGTCTAGATAATGTAGGCGCAAAGTGAACAAGCTCAGCGAAAGAAGGTACACCGTTGTGGTAATCCAGCTGCGAAACAGCTTTCTTAAGTTGTGGAGAACTGAGTTGTGAGTCAACGCCGACTGTAAACACTTTAATCTTTTTGTCTTTAAGGGCGTTACCAGCAAGGGCTACATCGGACGTTGATGGATCATCCTTGTCTGTGACCACCACCACCGCCTATGAACGATATGAAGAAATGGATTAATGAACACATGAATGAATACATGAATGGAAGAATGGATTAACGAACACCTGAATGAATACATGAATGGAAGAATGGAAAGAGAACGAAGAATTATCAAATGGCTGAATTAAACGAGGGAGATGGATGGATGGGGAGATTAGAGGATAGATCGATTGAAGGATGAATCGATGGATTGAAGGATGGTTGAATGGGATGGATAGATTAAAGGATGGGTGGATGAATGAAAGGGTGGATTGAAGGATGGATGGATTGAAGGATGAATCGATGGATTGAGGGATGGATGGATGAATGAGATGGATGAATGGATGGATGAATGGATGGATGGATGAATGAATGGATGGATCAAGATTTAAGGATGGGTCGATGAATGAAAGCGTGGATTGAAGGATGGATGAATGAAGATGGTTGAATGGGATGGATAGATTAAACGATGGATGGATGAATGGGATGGATAAATGAATGGATGGATCAAGATTTAAGGATGGGTGGATGAATGAAAGAAAGCGTGGATTGAAGGATGGATGAATGAGGATGGTTGAATGGGATGGATATATTAAATGATGGGTGGATGAATGAGAGGGTGGATTGAAGGATGGATGAATGAGGATGGTTGAATGGGATGGATAGATTAAATGATGGGTGGATGGATGAAAGAAAGCGTGGATTGAAGGATGGATGAATGAGGATGGTTGAATGGGATGGATAGATTAAATGATGGGTGGATGAATGAAAGCGTGGATTGAAGGATGGATGAATGAGGATGGTTGAATGGGATGGATAGATTAAATGATGGGTGGATGAATGAAAAGCGTGGATTGAAGGATGGATTTAAGGATGGGTGAATGGGAAGGATAGATTAAATGATGGGTGGATGAATGAAAGCGTGGATTGAAGGATGGATGAATGAGGATTGGTGAATGGGATGGATAGATTAAATGATGGGTGGATGAATGAGAGGGTGGATTGAAGGATGGATGGGAGGATGGATGAATGAGGGTCGATGGGGATGGGAGGATGGTTTTAAAGGTGGATAGGTTCATAAAACTTCAGATGGATGTGTGAATCCAGTTTAAAATAATCATAGAACATCTGTTTGCGTGTTTTTGAATTTACCTTAACATCATCTCTTTGAACTTTGCCAAGAATTTCGCTCGCTTTTTTCAACCCCTCGCTGTATCGATCACCAAACCCACCTCTCTCACTCATCGCACCTAGCGCTATCCTTGTTTCATCTTTACTCCTTTGCTCATTAAAGCCCACGGTGACGTAAGCGCTACTGTCATAGTAGACAATGGCCAATTGAAGGTTCTCCTTTCCAACATTGAACTCTTCGACGACCGCTTGGATGAACTGTTTCTTGGCAGCGAAGTTCCCACTTCCGATGACAAAGACCAAGGACAAGGCGTATCTACAGGCTAAGAAAGACAAGTATAAGTAATTAGCATATTCATGAATAATTCATGAGGAAAACCCAATAGAAATTATAACCGTGGCAGGGTTGTAGTTCAGATGCAAAATCGTCTTCATTTGGAAAAACTTTAATTCTGATTTTCTCGGCCAAACTTACTGGTTTCTTGAAAATTATAGTAGAACATGATTTTCTTTGATAATTTTAATTTCCCAGAATTCACTTCGGTCATAGCATTCATGAATTATTCATGCACAACAATTATGCAACTAGGTATGCAGTACTTCCAGTTGCGACCACCTCTCGTTAGCGACCACCTCTCGTAAGCGACCACCTCTCGTAAGCGACCAGTTTTCCAAAATACCAAAAGTTTAGTTCCAAGTCAAATCACTATAGTTGGAATCTCTCGTAAGCGACTACCTCTCGTAAGCGACCACCTCTCCTAAGCGACCAGTTTTCCAAAATACCAAAAGTTTAGTTCCAAGTCAAATCACTATAGTTGGAACCTCTCGCAAGCGACCACCTCTCGTAAGCGACCAGTTTTCCAAAAGATCAAATATTCAGTTCCAAGTGAAATCACTATAGTTGGAACCTCTCGTAAGCGACCACAAAGTCGACTGTATTTGCAAAGGTACGATTGTGAAGAACAATTACCTGCACATCCGCCATTCTTCAGGATTCCTATGTCATTCTTCTTAGCACAGGACGCGGCCATTCTCGTACAATTGTTAGTATAGGTAAACTTATCGGTCCCGCAGACGGGGTTGTAATCTTTAGTGCATCCCGCGGGACAGTCACAGGATACAGTGTTGTCTGCAGCCTTGACGCATCGAGAGTAGAACTTACAGACCTTCTTGAGACACGGGTCTTTGAGAACTAGAAAAGCAAACAGATGGCTGTTTAACATTTGGGGACTTGCATGATGACGTTCAGTTATACTACAACTACCAGAATGCATTGCGAATTTTCTTCGTTATTCAGATTTTTATTCCTTCATGAGAATAGTAAGAAAATTGGGTTGGTTATCTAACAAAAGAAAATGGACAAAGCATTCTGGTGCTTGTAGTATATGGCTCCCATGATTCTTTTGAAATGCGAGGAAATTAAAATCAGACGAGGAGGTAGGTGGAGAAGAAATAGAACATAAACGTGAAGAACGAGCAACAAAAAGCGAAAGAGAAGAAGCCGTAGTCTCGAAGACAACTACAATTTAGATAACAAATGAGAAAATAAAAGAAAGAAAGAAAGAATGAAAGATAGAAGAATGAAGGAAGGAAGGAAGGAAGGAAGGAAGGAAGGAAGGAAGGAAGGAAGGAAGGAAGGAAGGAAGGAAGGAAGGAAGGAAGGAAGGAAGGAAGGAAGGAAGGAAGGAAGGAAGGAAGGAAGGAAGGAAGGAAGGAAGGAGGAAGGAAGGAAGGAAGGAAGGAAGGAAGGAAGGAAGGAAGGAAGGAAGGAAGGAAGGAAGGAAGGAAGGAAGGAAGGAAGGAAGGAAGGAAGGAAGGAAGGAAGGAAGGAAGACAAGGAAGGAAGGAAGGAAGGAAGGAAAATAAATAAAATAAGTAAGAAAGAATGAAAAAAAGGAAACATAGAGAGTATGAGATATAAACAACGTCCAACTAAATATCCCACCTTTATAAACGAGATCCATAATCCTCTTGCCAACACGATCAGGTCGTTCTCCTGTCGTAGTCACCACAACGTTATCTCGGCTTTTATCAGAAGCAATCGATACAACATCGGAAGTACTTATCTCCCCTCCAATAATCACCGGCACGACCTTGATTTTATCCGTTTCATACTTATCGATAATTCGTCGGATATCATCATCGGAGCTCACCGACCTCTTATCGATTAACACCACGACGACTTTACGAGCGTCATTACGATGGCCTTCCGATTGAGAAAATAGCTCTGTGGCTTTCCAAAGGGCTTTCTCTAGATTCGGTTCTCCAACCGATCGCACGAAGTTAGACACATAATCCTTCAGGTTATATTTAGATGCAAACTTTGTTTTGAATCGCAGACGTACATCGGGCTGGTCACCAAAGGTCAGTAGACTGTACAGCGCTTTTTTGATGCCGTATTCTTGTATAATGGACTGAACTGCTGAGATCATAGTATTGTAAGTGTTGGAGGAATCACGACTGGCTGCACTTACAGCGAAGACAACGTCTAGCTTGGAAATACGATGGACATCTGAAAGGTAATCAAGGCATTGAGTGAGTCTTATGGAGATGAGATGTGCGCTTCTGCGTAACAATGGTTACAGATTAGTAAGGCATTTGTATCTCATATCATCATTATGGAGATAATCATCATCGCTGTAATATCTACCAGTACATTTACTATCACATCTACCACTGCACACCTAGTATCTCATCATCATCGTCATCATCATCATCATCATCACCATTATGGAGAATTTATCATCGCTGTAATATCTACCATTACATTTACTGGTAGATCACATCTACCACTGCACACCCATCATCATCATCATCGCCGTCGTCGTCATCATCATCGTCATCACCATTATGGAGAATTTATCATTGCTGTAATATCTACCATTACATTTACTGGTAGATCACATCTACCACTGCACACCCAGTATATCATCATCATCATCATTATGATAATCACCATCAGCATCATACTCATCAGCATCACTATCATCATTAATAATATTATCTTGCTCATCAGAATCATTATCTTGAACACCATCATCATGACGATCATCACCATCATCACCAACACTATCATCATCACCACTCATGATTTATGTCACGCAACATCTACTTTACTCACCACTTGTCACGTTCTTCATAATAGTATTTGCTATCTTTTTAGCTCGATCTCCTCTCTCCACCTCAATGACATCTTCACTGGTAACATCTTGATCAAGAGCCTGGAGCGCGTTTCTTCCAATTGCAACAGGAATGATATGTACTTCTTGACTTGTCAGTTCATCCATCTGCTGTTGAATGGCTTTCTTGTCGGTCCCAGTCCTCGTGTCCGTTATGACCACCAACACTTTGCGAGCATCTTTTCGCGCTTGTGAACTTCCAAAGAGCTTCTTCGCTTCCTTAAGGCCTTCACTCAGGGACGATACTCCAAAATTCGGAAATGTTGCATCGATAATTCGCCTTAGAGTTGCTTCACTAGGGACACGATCTCTCAGCCGAAGGAAGGCCGAAGCGGTGTCGCCATATACGACGAGACCATATTTGATTTCTGTCATACCATATTTGGCTACCACGGCTTTCACAACTTCACGGACTTTTCTGAACGTTGAGACGGACGTTGGCTGTGATGGCTGAACGCTGATTAAGAATACCAGATCTGTCTTGGGGACTTTGGGCTGATCTGAAATTTCCAATATGATTACAATAGATCCATTTAGCTTGGGCGTATTTTCCCCATCATTTCAGACCACGTGTCATTCCCCTGAGTATTAGATTCTTTGTTTGATTTACATCCATATTCATGTCTCTTCTCAAGGGTTACCGATAGAGAAAGAAATAACACTCACGGGAAATGACACGTGGTCTGACATGGGAAAACATGCCCAAGCTAAATGGGTCTGTAGAACTAAAAACTATACGTCACCAAACAGAATATCTCGCAAATGGAAGATGCAGAAAATCGTCTAAATGTAACCATGGTTACAGAAAAAAGATGGCGGATCATTACACTTAACCACAATACTTTGCGCGCATAAACCACACTACCTCGTAGAAACTTTTAAACAGAGAGTTTTGAAAACGTTAAAATTTACAAGTTTGAAGCTGTTGTCTGCTTTATTTATGTGATTAGTAGTGATTTAGGTTCGCAAAGGATTACTGGGTAAAATATACAGCCGCCATATTGTTTGCAAGTTTGAAGCTGTTGTCTGCTTTATTTATGTGATTAGTAGTGATTTAGGTTCGCAAAGGATTACTGGGTAAAATATACAGCCGCCATATTGTTTGCAAGTTTGAAGCTGTTGTCTGCTTTATTTATGTGATTAGTAGTGATTTAGGTTCGCAAAGGATTACTGGGTAAAATATACAGCCGCCATATTGTTTGCAAGTTTGAAGCTGTTGTCTGCTTTATTTATGTGATTAGTAGTGATTTAGGTTCGCAAAGGATTACTGGGTAAAATATACAGCCGCCATATTGTTTGCAAGTTTGAAGCTGTTGTCTGCTTTATTTATGAGATTAGTAGTGATTTAGGTTCGCAAAGGATTACTGGGTAAAATATACAGCCGCCATATTGTTTGCAAGTTTGAAGCTGTTGTCTGCTTTATTTATGTGATTAGTAGTGATTTAGGTTCGCAAAGGATTACTGGGTAAAATATACAGCCGCCATATTGTTTGCAAGTTTGAAGCTGTTGTCTGCTTTATTTATGAGATTAGTAGTGATTTAGGTTCGCAAAGGATTACTGGGTAAAATATACAGCCGCCATATTGTTTGCAAGTTTGAAGCTGTTGTCTGCTTTATTTATGTGATTAGTAGTGATTTAGGTTCGCAAAGGATTACTGGGGAAAATATACAGCGGCGATATTATTTGCAAGTTTGAAGCTGTTGTTTGCTTTATTTATGCAGACGTGTCAGAAAGTGTATAGATGTGAGTAGTAACGGCTGAGTTAGGTTCGTGAAGGATTACTGGGTAAAATGTACATCCGCCATCTTTTTCTGTACAGTGGAATATGCCGTAATGGTATGAATTCCGAACCTCTCTGAGTTAACAGTTCCCAGTCCTAAAGTGACCAAATAAATACTTATTTTCTTCAAATAAATGCTATCAAAACCGATTTCCCCCACCTTTCAAGACTTTCATCATTATTTGATTCGCAAGTTCCTTCGGCACGCTGTTCTTATTTGCTGTTACTAGTACATCCTTATATGGAGACAGCTTCTTGATCGCGGGCTCATTAGCATCACTACCTACAGGAACTGGTACAACTTTGACGTCATCGAGTTCCAGTCCCCTCGCAGCATTTTGTACAACTTCCGGTACTTTTGGCGGGAATTTATCCGTCACTATGACTACAACCTTCTTTGCATCTGGACGTGCAGATCGCTGGAAGGTCTGGATTGCCTGGTCGAGCGCTGTTTCATGGGAAGGTTCGCCAAAAGGACGAGCGATTTGGTTCATGAAGAGGACGTAGCTTTCTTTGGAGGGGAATTGATTGTCAAAGTCCACTTGGACAGTTGCAGCACTGCCGTAGACAATAACCAGGTACCTGGAAAAAGTCATAAAAGCCAATTCAGTGCAAGTTCAAATCTAATAACATACATGAAAAAATGATCGCTTCTGATTGGTTAAGAGTAGTGCAATTGTATTTGAAACACCAGTGCAAAAAGTTGAAATTCAGTGCAGGTATTTCTCGATGCTGAATAGCTAAAACAATCTTAAAATCAAACGTTTCACTTTGGTGTTGAAAACATTGCGATACACTAGAACAAGAATGGCGAAGAAAATGACAAGAAAGTTGAGAATTCTGTTGTGTTTTCGAATACAATGTCCCATTTCGCGGTTAATGACGTATTTCTGGGTACCTGTGGATTAACACGGAAGCGAGGCAATTTCGGGCAACTTCCACCGGCTTTGCCACAAAATGGCTCCTGTTTTAAGTCGTACATGACGGTATTAAATTGGAAAAGAGAAAGATTAGAGGAACTGGGACATTTTTTGAGGAGATTGAAGAAGTTTTTATTTATTTATTTAATAATTGTTTTCATTTAAGTTACAAAACAACACAGATTGAAGAAGTAGATAGTCGACGTTTTGTGACAAAGGAGTATTTTTCAACTAAGAAAATACCGGTTTGACGTGAATTTCTTCTACTACACGGTGTCCAAACTAGTGACTCGGGCAAAAATCGTGCGAAGAAAGACCTGGTTGATCTTGCTTTCTACACTTATTATTTACCTGGAAAGAATCGACAAGGACACCGAGTCGTCATCTGAGTTGCAAAAGAAAAGCATAAGCCGGAAAGTGGGTGTTTAACCTTTCTTTTCTTTCTTGTTCTTGGGAAAGAACCTGTTGACTCGGGTACTTTTGCTTTCTTTATAGCTTGAAATTTTACACTTTTTCACACAAGCCACCTTTTTTCTTTCGCTGTTAGGGCAACCAAAGACGGCACATGAATGCCCGAGTCATGTCAAACGAGTAACAACAAAATCTACGGTCTTTTTCTATCTTTTTACGATCGTTGAGTACAGAAAAAAAACATACTACAAATATTTTGTAAAGAAAGCTGCCTGAAGTTGCCCGAAATTGCCTCGCTTCCGTGTTAATCCACAAGGTACCCAGAAATACGTCATTAACCGCGAAATGGGCCATTTAGTTGAAGTGCGCACGCTACTGACGCCATCATCACGCCATCGAGCGCGCGCGCTGGGTTTTGTTTTCTTCAGAATGTTGGTCTTTTTCAGTGAAATACTCCATAAGTTTTTGCCGTACGTCAATTCCCGTTGAATTTGTAAAAGGAAATCATATGTTTTTTCTCGTGCAATTTGGAAAAAATTTGAACGAGTGGGTTCTCAAAGAGTTCAATTTTTTTTTTTTTAAATTACACGAGCCTGAAATCATATGATTTCCTATACATAATGCCTGGATCTCTAAATCAAGCCCGTTATTATATAGACTCACTTGATCTGTGATCGTCCATATTTATTAACAATCTCGTTGATGGTGTTCTTCATCATTCTAAACGTCGAATCAGCGCCAGATGAAGAGGCGCTTATTAGGAATCCAAGATCGATCTTTGGTACTACTATGGAATCTGTAGAGATGAACAAAAATATAATAAGTCACGCGAATTACCTACCAAAAAAGCGTAAAATAGTGAGGATTTGTTCATTGTTTTTCTCAAAACAGAGAATATGTAAGATGATAATACCACTATAAACTTCGAATATTTTGTTGAACAAAAGAAAACATAAATCGCGCGAATTACCAATGAAAAAGCAGCAAATAGTAAGGCTTTCTGTATTTTGTTTTACTCATCGGGAAAGATTTGTCACAAGTAGTCAGCTAGAATTTCTCTGGCACGCCCCCACATTCTAGTACATACAAACATGGGCTCAAATTCAAGGTTTTTTGCAATTTTCCTCGTATAAATGCATATAACTAAAAAGTTAACGACGGATTTAGTTTGTTTGATCTTTCGTGGACCATATTATTCGGCTATAATTGAAATTCGATGCAAAAAAGTACCGTATTTTTTTAGTTGAATGGGTCTACCTTACAAGAGAATTGGCGTGACATGACCTCAAACTGGCCTGTCAGCCCACAAAAATAGCTTTTATTGAAACTACACAGGCCTAGTCACGAAATTAACTACGGGATTAGCATAGCCCGCTCTTTTATGGACATTTTGATACCAAATACATGTTAGTTCGTAAAATTTTCGCACCGTATTTCGGCCAGTTTTTATAGAGTCCCATACAGAGTATATATATACACAACAGCCTCGAAGCTCTTCCTAGTATTTATATCTATTGATCATTGTATTATTTTGACTCGATGTAAACTCCTGGGCATTCAAAAATATGATGTGTCAGGCTTCTCTGGTGTTGTTAGTATGACTATTGATCACAGCATAGTTAAAGATCACAGCTTGTGCCTTCGCCGTTGGACAAACAAAACTGATGAATCTGAGGGAACTGATAGCGGTGAAAATACTCAATGCAAAGCAGTGGTGAACCCTTTTTCCATGCACAATTAATGTAACAAGTAAGTGTTATATATGTCGATGTATTTAAAATCACGGCATGTAATTATAAAAGCAATAATCTATGACTGATTTGGGGATTTCGTGGGGGGGGGGGGGGGGGGGGGGGGATGGGGGGGGAGGGAGGGGAGGGGGTCAAGCGAAAATATAAATTAAACTGAAGTACATATTGCATATTATATATATAATATTAATATACCGAAGTGAAAAACAATCAGAAACTGACAGAAAAAAAAGAAGAATAAGAATTCGAAGGGATTCGTTAGGGGGCTAGGACTAGGGACTAGGACCGAAAAGACCAAATGTTCCAATTTGTAGGCAAATCTTTTCCGATGAAATCATAAAATTAAATGCAAACATAAATATTGCAGAATTTGCATTGTTGTCTTTCACGGTGTAGCCTTTCATTCAAAACAGCATTGGCCTCTATTAATAAAACCATTAAAAATTACAAAATAATTTCTGTCTTTCTTTGGCATGGAATCGGTGTCCTTCAATTTTCTTTCTTCTTATTCTTGTTGTTCAAGCTTCATAATACTTTACCTCATTACAGAATGACGATCACCGATTAGTCAGGATAATTTAGTTGACAGAAATCCAACGCAATATGGTACAGCGCGAAAGAAAAACGTCACTGGTCGCGATACAAGGAAAACAGCTCGAACCAACCGCCAGGTTCAACACATCCTTTAAGTGGTACTTTAATTAGGAATCGATACTCGCAGGTTTAACATGAATTAACCATTTTGTGAAGTACAGTCGAACCTCCCCATAACGGCCACCTCTCTATAACGGCCAGGGTAGTTTTTTGTCCCGGCCACCAGCCAGCACATACATTTATTCGTTTTTAAAACCTCTCCACAACAGCCACCTCTACACAACGGCCACCTCTACACAACGGCCACCTCTACACAACGGCCACCTCGACACAACGCCCACCTCTACTCAACGGCCACCTCTACACAACGGCCACTTCGACACAACGGCCACCTCTACACAACGGCCACCTCTACACAACGGCCACCTCTACACAACGGCCACCTCTACACAACGGCCACCTCGACACAACGCCCACCTCTACACAACGGTCACCTCTACACAACGGCCACCTCTACACAACGGCCACCTCTACACAACGGCCACCTCTACACAACGGCCACCTCTACACAACGCCCACCTCTACATAACGCCCACCTCTACACAACGGCCACCTCTACACAACGGCCACCTCTACACAACGGCCACAAAATTTAGTCCCGAGGTGGCGTTGTGGTGAAGTTCGACTGTAGTTATGATTGACTCACCGTTCACTGCTCGTTTCATTATCTTATCAGGCAGTTCATCTACAGTCTTAGGCACAATGAGATCATCAACATTTGGGGCCAACGGCTCAAGTTCTTTGGGGTCAGCCTCGTTACCAAGGGCAACCGCGATGATACGAATCCCCTCTTGAATGATTGTGCTTGCAGCATCCTTGATGTCGTCTGGGGAGCTGTCGGATTTCTTATCGAGGATTACAACCAATACTTTTGTAGAGCGAGGACGAGCTCCTTCGGAGAGGGTGAAGAGCGTGGCTGATTGTTCGAGAGCTGCCTGGAGATTGACACCACCTGTGAAAATACAAAGCAACTAGGATTTACTTACTGAACGCACCACTCTTGGGCAACAGAGTGTCTTGTTGGGAAGCTAAAATTTATACTTCGGTGGAGAACCGAGAAAAAGGGAACACATATTGGAAAAATAAAAAAATAACACTTTGGTGGAGAACCGGGGCAGCATTCAGCAATACTCAAGGAAACACAAAGAGCATCTCGGAAAGTTTCTCTTGTAGCATTTACTTACTGAACGCACCAAACTTAAGAAAACACAAAAAGCGTTTGTAACATTTACTTACTGAACGCACCAAACTTAAGAAAACACAAACCTCCCTGGTTAGAAAGCTACATATTAACACTTTGGTGGAGAATCCAAGAAGTTTCTCTTGTAACATTTACTTACTGAACGCATCAGACTTAAAGTAACACAAACTATTATTGAAGACCGTCTTAATTAGAGACGGTCTAAAAATAACACTTTGGTGGAGAACCCAGGTAAATTCGCTTACAGGATTTACTTACTGAATGCGTCAGAATGAAAGAAACACAATGAGCATGTGTGTTAAAAATATTAAAACTTTCAAATATCATTTCTTACGTTTAATTAATCCAACTCACCTCTTGGTTTGGGAAGAGATTCGACAAATGTCACAAGTCTGTCTGCCTGGTAATTCTCACGGAAACGTAACTGCACAACGGGCGGATCTCCAAACGTTACCAGACTATAGTGAATTCTGTCGGTGCCAAATTTACCGATTATTTTCTTGATGACGTCTTTCATTGAACGGAAGTTACTGTCGGATGAGAGTGCTGCTGCACTGATAGTGAAGACCATGTCTAACTCAGGTACAATTGGTTTGGCTAAACAAAAGAGAACATGAATGAGTTTATATACGTAGCATATTGTGATAGTGCGTTACATAAGAACCATATCACCATCATCATCATCATCATCATCATTGCCATCAACATTGTCATCGTCATCATCATTGTCATGAACATCATCGTTATCATCATCATTGTCATCAACTTCATAATCATCATTGTCATCAACTTCTTCATCAGCATCATCAGCATCATCGTCGTCATTGATGGTCGCTCTTTTTGATAACGAGTGTTACCAAAAGCAACAATAATCACCATGTTCAAAATCTCAGAATATAATGATAAACAGAACAAGTTTAAACAAGCAAAACATAGTATTCATGAAGAACTGCGAAAAAACAAACTTCAAAAGTATACACTGACGTCTTCAGTTATAATTCAGTGTGCGGCGAAAGAGACTTAACCTTCGATAATGGCACATGACACTCCTGCGTGACTGGGTTGGGCACTGGTGGGGGTGAATGGGGTAACAATCTTCTTACCCCAGTGTGCGGCAAAAGAGACTTAACCCTCGATAGTGGCACATGGCACTCCTGCGTGACTGGGCTGGGCACTGGTGGTGGTGAATGGGGTAACAATCTTCTTACCCCCAGTGTGCGGCAAAAGAGACTTAACCCTCGATAGTGGCACATGACACTCCTGCGTGACTGGGCTGGGCACTGGTGGGGGTGAATGGGGTAACAATCTTCTTACCCCAGTGTGCGGCAAAAGAGACTTAACCCTCGATAGTGGCACATGGCACTCCTGCGTGACTGGGCTGGGCACTGGTGGGGGTGAATGGGGTAACAATCTTCTTACCCCAGTGTGCGGCAAAAGAGACTTAAACCCTCGATAGTGCCACACGACACTCTTGTGTGACTGGGCTGGGCACTGGTGGGAGTGAATGGGATAACAATCTTCTTACCTGCAAATACTTTTTTCATCAGTTCCTCAGCTGAGTCTGCAGGCTTGTCGGTAGGTTTGACAGTGACTAGATTGTCATTGTACGGTGTAATCAACAACAGTTCACGTGCATTGGCTTCCGTTCCCATGGCAACGGGTATGACATGTATCCCAGCACGCTCTAGGGGCTTCACTTTGGTGGTTAACTCGTTCTCAGTGCTGTCGGATTTCTTGTCAACGATCACCACGAGAACCTGCAAACGGAACAATAAATTACAGTTTAATCAAAGATGAACGTTCTGTTCAAATCCTGGATAGTGCTATCCGTTGGGTAACTCCTTATCTAGTGGATAAGTTGATGCTGTTATCTAAATAAATATATCCACAGCATAAGGATTTATCCAACGGATAGCGCTATCCACTCTTTGAGCTAACGGAGCCTGATATACATTGAAGAAAGACAAACAAACAGACAACTATGCAATTAATAAAACAATGAAACAACAATGCCAACGTATTGACAGACAAAGAAAAATAAAGAAACCTTTTTTTTTCAAAAAAAAAAAAAAAAAAAAAATCCAAAAAAAAATAATTCCAAAAAAAATTTTCAAAAATATCAAAAACATTGTTTCCAAAAAAATCAAAAGAAATCAAAACCAAAAAACCAAATCTATGTACCTTCTTTGCCTGAGGTCGTGTGCTTCGGTCAAAAGCCTTTTTCGCTTCCACCAAAGCTTTATCAAGAGCAGCTCCAGATAGCTTACCAGATGCGTCAATAAAACTTTTCAAATCGTTTTCTGTGCTGAAATACTCCGCCAATCGGATCTTCGTGACGGGATCTGAGCCGAACGTTATCAATCCGTAAGAAATTCTCATCATACCATATTTGTCGATCACTTGTTTGATAATATCTTTTCATCTGTTGGTAGTTCTGGTTGGATCTTGTGGCGGTTGCACTGATGGTAAATATCAGATCTATCTCTGGGACGATGGGGTTATCTAAGTAACAACAACAGATGGGTTGAATTGTTAGGGATTTTTCTCAAGTGGAGTGTGTATGATGGTGGTTTAAAAAATTGCATGTGTGAATAAGGGAGAAAAAACAAAGCATTTTGTGATAGTTCGCTACTGCTGATGATGACGGTGGACGTTGATGACGATGTTGCCGATGATGTGACAGTGGGTGATGATGATGACGATATGTAATGATGATGATGACAGGTGGATGTTGATGATGATGACAGTGGATGTTGATGATGATGACAGTGGATGTCGATGATGATGAAAGTGGATGTTGATGATGATGAAAGTGGATGTTGATGATGATGACAGTGGAATGTCGATGATGATGAAAGTGGATGTTGATGATGATGAAAGTGGATGTTGATGATGATGAAAGTGGATGTTGATGTAATAATGTCAATGCTGATAGTATTCTTTACCTTCGATGATCTTATCAATTATCTTCTCCCCGATTGACCCTGGCGTCGTCCTTTGTCTAGTCTTCTTTATAACATTGTTCTTATTGGGCGCACTCAATCTGGCTTCATTTGTTTTCTTCATCAGCATTTGGTGGAACAATGACCTGAAATAATCTTGATAGGAACCGTCTCCAATGGCATAAAATCGGGGGGGGGGGCAAAAAAGCTCCTCAGGGCTGTTCAACGGATCGATCATCCATTAATGACCACAAGTAAACTTTTTGGAATCAGGGCGTGGCGGGGAATCGCGTTTAAAAACATCTGTATTGCCGTTTCCATGGCCTTCTCGACATCGGGTCTGCCACTTTTGTCGGGGTATCCCGAACGTTTCCCCCCCCCCCCCCCCCCCCCCCAAGAATGTTAAAATCCTTATCCGTCCTTGAGTTTTGAATGTTGTATCCGAATTGATGAATGATTGTAGGAGTGTCTAGTAGTAATAGTTAGTAGTAGGTGTAGTATTAGTAGTAGTATAGTACAGTAGTAGTAGTCAGTAGATAGTATTTTTAGTGCAGCATAGTAGTATATATTTATATTAAAATAATTGTAGTAGTAGTAGCGAGTATTAGTAGTAGTTAGTGCGTAGTCAGCTGTCGTAGTAGTACGTATTCAGTAGTAGTAATTAGTTAGGTAGTAGTAGTCGTATCACTCAGTAAGTAGTATTAGTAGTAGTAGTATATACTACATTATTATTATTATTACTATTAATTAAAAGTGAAGACAAATTTTGAAGATAGAAAGATTCAATACTAGTGTCCCCATTTCATAAGAATTCTTGAGTTTAATAGGCACTGCTTGGGAACGGTCGGAATGTATAGATCAAGAATGTGGCGTTTGCTCTGTCAAACTATCTGATATTTAATTGCTTTTTGGTTCACTCTTAAATTGTACAGCTAGCAGTTAACTGTATTTAAGAAAGTTTTTTGGTTATTACAATGAAAAAATGTTTGAAAAAAATTACCTGAATGGATATTTCCAGTTCGAGTTCCATCCGTTGTTTGATGAAAGTCCAGTACAGACTCGTTAGCATACATTCCAGCTCAAACCTACGTCATCAAAATGGCGCTTTTTAAATTCCTAATGTATTACGTCACAATAAACAATAAAAATCTAACTTAAAAAAGGTGCCAATGTTAAAGTGATTTTGAAAGACTTTTTAAATTTATCTTTTGTTATCTGTCCATTTTTGCTAACGTTCAAATTAATTTCTCGCGGGGATAAGACGTTATACCGTATAGTCCCCTCTGTATGCCTGTCCCCCCACTCTATCTCTGTACAAGATGTACCGTTAAAGAGCTCACTGAGGCTATACGACCCTCCTCTGTGCCAGTTGCTTTGGCCGCAAACCCCCATGGGGTGCAATGGCCACTAAACCCATATCCATTTTTCAATAAGCCTATATACGAACATACATAATACAAAAAAAAAAGAAACTTAAAGATTGTAAAATTTCGCGGCGCATGAGTGCGCCCTTTCTGAAAGCTAGCAGACATAGACAAGTACTGTAAAATCCATCCCTGACTAACTCAGCCTAGGCTCGCGAGTTATGGATCGTGAAGTCGGCCACCCCGGATTACTATCCTATCCTACACATTTGTACCTAATAATCAGTCATCGAAGTCCAAGTGATTTATACTCCAGTTTTCGCGTTGTCTAGAGATGACCGCTGGCCCCCTCCCCCCTGACAACAGGACGCATTTTGGTACAGTCTTAGCCTCGATTCAGAAAACAGTCCGTGCAATTCCCCCAAAAATGTTTTCTATGGTGTCTGTCAACACATATTTTCGTGTTCTTGTTGATATTAAAGTTGTGACTAACTTAACATTGAACTCGGGCTAACCCCTGTACAAATGCGTACTGGTGTTCAATAAGGTACAGCGGTTTTTTACAACGGAAATCTGTGAACGTGGAAACGGTACTATTGGTGACGCATGTCTGCCTGGGGACCCCTAGTGTGTGGGAACGGTAACGAATAACATTTTTCCTCTAGTGCTAATTGTATAAAATTCTCGTCAAGACAAAAAAAGGCAGTTTGCTGGCATTCATATTAGCGTAATGTGGACACGTGAACAGAGATATTCTGCTTTGAAGAGTTTATTTTTAACAAGTCGTAAAACTAATTTTTGGTAGAAATTTGAAACCCAGAACCCATTGGCTTATTTGCATATTTTGACTACACTTTTATTTTTGTAAAATAGAGGTTATTGTATTAGTCGGTTTTTTAAGCATCTAATACGGCTGTGTATTTTTTACGAGTCATTTGGTTATTTTGGCGAGCCTTTAGGCGAGCCAAAATACATGACGAGTAAAAATTCACAGCCCGTATTAGATGCTTGGGCCGCACTATAATAAGTTGTTTATTATATTTTTTATCCAA
The DNA here is from genome assembly GCA_033675265.1 of Actinostola sp. cb2023. Classification (NCBI taxonomy): domain Eukaryota; kingdom Metazoa; phylum Cnidaria; class Anthozoa; order Actiniaria; family Actinostolidae; genus Actinostola; species Actinostola sp. cb2023. Next base: position 121,867 of record JAUJYZ010000212.1, read on the forward strand.
GAAACTAGCTATTCTGGTGAAAGAAAAACTGAAAGAAAAGGGAACAAACAAAGTGTTGGTTTGAAAACAGTGAAAAACTTTGGAAATCTCTGTACCAGCGCGCGCTAGCCAATGGTAGAATTCTCGCACGCTGATTGGTTAATTTTCATCGCAACGATTCTGCATGAATGATTGGCAAGCCACTTTGAAGTAAACTACCCAAATACGGTCCCATATTTCGTTCGCGTTCTTGTGCATATTTCGTGCGTTCTTTGACAAAAAATATATAATACTGAATATACAGCCTCCTATAAATAACAGGTCTTCCTAGTATATTCTACCAGTTATTAGAAGGGCGTCGGATCAACCAAAATATTTAATATTTTGAAAGCAAAACGGCATAAACAGTTGAAAAAAGGTGTTACATTATCACTTTAGTTTGCTTGTTTGAATTTTTCATTGAATTTTCTCAAAAATATATGGTCTGATGTACAAAAATTTAGGCATTTTAAAAAAGGCTTTTTTTAACATTTTAAAGGCGAACTGTGAACAACTTGAGGTTTTCTCTTCGCTTCCAGAAACTTGCACAAAAAGTTGGAATTTAGAGCAGAAAAAAACACTTAACTTACTACGGTCGGTCGAACATATCCCGTTAATAGGACAGACATATCCCGCGAAAGTGACGCTCCTTTTGGCTGACCGTCATTCGCAACCAATTTTCGAGTGCACATTCCGGACTTTTCCCGATTGCCTCAACGGAAAAAACTAGAATAAAATTAGTTCTGGTTTCTAATATAAATACGAAGCCTGGTTTCCATGGATACGAGTAATGCTTTTGAATTGTTTTATGTTGTTTATCACGGTGCTAAAGCACACCATGGTCGTGTGTTTGCCTTAAGGTCTTTGTTATTCTGATCGCTTGTCAGCCCTAGATACGAGAATGGTGTGCCATAACCAACGTTTCTATTTTGGAATTGTTTATGTTTGTTTTATCACCTCAGCAACCATGGGCGTGTTTGCCTTAAAGTGTTTTATATTCTATACTTGTTGCTATTGCATGGATACCAGAAATGGTTGCCATAACAAACGTTTCTATGTTTGAATTGTTTATGTTTGTTTTATCACCTCAGCAACCATGAGGCGTGTTTCCTTAAAGTGTTTATATTCTATACTGGTTGCTATGGATACCAGGACTGGGTTGCCATAACAAACGTTTCTATTTTGAATTGTTTATGTTGTTTATCACCTCAGCAAACATGGCGTGTTTGCTTAAAGTGCTTTATATTTTATACTTGTGCTATAGATACGAGACTGGTTGCCATAGCAAACGTTTCTATTTTGAAATTTGTTTATGGTTATAATTTATCACCTCAGCAACCATGGGCGTGTTTGCCTTAAAGGTGTTTTCTATTTCTATACTTGTTGCCTATGTGCCTGGATCCCAAGACTGGTTGCCATACAACAAACTTTTTCTATTTTGAAATTGTTTATTTCTTTTGTTTGTCACCTCAGCAACCATGGGCGGTTTGCACTTAAAAGTGTTTTAATTCTATACTTGGTGCTAGGGATACCATACTGGTTGCCATAACAAAACGTTTCTCATTTTGAATTGTTTAATGTTTGTTTATCACCTCAAAACCATGGGCGTGTTTGCACTTAAAGGCTTTATATTTTAATACTTGTTGCTATAGTACTCGAACTGGTTTTGCACATAGCAAACGTTTCTATTTTGAATTGTTTTATGTTTGTTTTATATTCACCTCATGAAACCATGGGTTGATTTGGCCTTAAAGCTTTATATTTTATACTTGTTGGCTATATGATACCAGACTGGTTGGCCATAAACAAACGTTTCTATTGTTGCAATTGTTTTTGCCGGAATGTTTGCCATGACATCAATAGCATTGTACTGTATTTATGAGCACCGTTCAGCGAACAATACAGTATAGTGTCTAATTTCTCGCTTAAAAGCACCGGCTCACCTCGAATTCTTTACGTCGCGCGTTCTTACTTGTCCTAAACAGAATTAAGATTGAGTAGTGACATTGGTTCCGTCAGCGAGTCTAACGATGGACAGGAAAGAAATATTTTACTGCTCTTACGTCTAAGATGAAAGGATATCATAGAAGATAATAAAACAAAGAAAGATATGTTTCCTCAAAGGGTAAAGGCTTTTGGAGCTTTTTCCAAAAGAAGTCAGCGCCCACAAGCTTCACCACAGCGAAGAAACCACTACAACAGATCTTAATGAAGTTAACAATATTTTTACACTGCCAAGGAAAATAGTTCGACGAGGGATGAAAGTGATTCTCCCTTCAGATTGATGGAATTTCAAAGAAAGCCGTTAATAAACAAGCAAGAGAAGGGAGCACGCGAAATGGCTTGAAGGCAATAAAGAGATTCTTTCAATTGATA
>JAUJYZ010000872.1:0-25000 GCA_033675265.1 Actinostola sp. cb2023
ATTTGACCATATAAATCAATATGCAATACATGGCCGCCATGTACATGAATACCTAGTTTATATTTGACCATATAAATCAATATGCAATACATGGCCGCCATGTACATGAATACCTAGTTTATATTTGACCATATAAATCAATATGCAATACATGGCCGCCGTGTACATGAATACCTAGTTTATATTTGACCATATAAAATCAATATGCAATACATGGCCGCCATGTACATGAATACCTAGTTTATATTTGACCATATAAATCAATATGCAATACATGGCCGCCATGTACATGAATACCTAGTTTATATTTGACCATATAAATCAATATGCAATACATGGCCGCCATGTACATGAATACCTAGTTTATATTTGACCATATAAATCAATATGCAATACATGGCCGCCATGTACATGAATACCTAGTTTATATTTGACCATATAAATCAATATGCAATACATGGCCGCCATGTACATGAATACCTAGTTTATATTTGACCATATAAATCAATATGCAATACATGGCCGCCATGTACATGAATACCTAGTTTATATTTGACCATATAAAATCAATATGCAATACATGGCCGCCATGTACATGAATACCTAGTTTATATTTGACCATATAAAATCAATATGCAATACATGGCCGCCATGTACATGAATACCTAGTTTATATTTGACCATGAAAATCAATATGTTTACATTTGTACATGAATACCTAGTTTATATTTGACCATATAAATCAATATGCAATACATGGCCGCCGCCGTGTACATGAATACCTAGTTTATATTTGACCATATAAATCAATATGCAATACATGGCCGCCATGTACATGAATACCTAGTTTATATTTGACCATATAAATCAATATGCAATACATGGCCGCCGTGTACATGAATACCTAGTTTATATTTGACCATATAAATCAATATGCAATACATGGCCGCCGTGTACATGAATACCTAGTTTATATTTGACCATATAAATCAATATGCAATACATGGCCGCCGTGTACATGAATACCTAGTTTATATTTGACCATATAAATCAATATGCAATACATGGCCGCCGTGTACATGAATACCTAGTTTATATTTGACCATATAAATCAATATGCAATACATGGCCGCCGTGTACATGAATACCTAGTTTATATTTGACCATATAAAATCAATATGCAATACATGGCCGCCGTGTACATGAATACCTAGTTTATATTTGACCATATAAATCAATATGCAATACATGGCCGCCGTGTACATGAATACCTAGTTTATATTTGACCATATAAAATCAATATGCAATACATGGCCGCCGTGTACATGAATACCTAGTTTATATTTGACCATATAAATCAATATGCAATACATGGCCGCCGTGTACATGAATACCTAGTTTATATTTGACCATATAAATCAATATGCAATACATGGCCGCCGTGTACATGAATACCTAGTTTATATTTGACCATATAAATCAATATGCAATACATGGCCGCCGTGTACATGAATACCTAGTTTATATTTGACCATATATAAAAATCAATATGCAATACATGGCCGCCATGTACATGAATACCTAGTTTATATTTGACCATATAAAATCAATATGCAATACATGGCCGCCGTGTACATGAATACCTAGTTTATATTTGACCATATAAATCAATATGCAATACATGGCCGCCGTGTACATGAATACCTAGTTTATATTTGACCATATAAATCAATATGCAATACATGGCCGCCCATGTACATGAATACCTAGTTTATATTTGACCATATAAATCAATATGCAATACATGGCCGCCGTGTACATGAATACCTAGTTTATATTTGACCATATAAATCAATATGCAATACATGGCCGCCGTGTACATGAATACCTAGTTTATATTTGACCATATAAATCAATATGCAATACATGGCCGCCGTGTACATGAATACCTAGTTTATATTTGACCATATAAATCAATATGCAATACATGGCCGCCGTGTACATGAATACCTAGTTTATATTTGACCATATAAATCAATATGCAATACATGGCCGCCATGTACATGAATACCTAGTTTATATTTGACCATATAAATCAATATGCAATACATGGCCGCCATGTACATGAATACCTAGTTTATATTTGACCATATAAATCAATATGCAATACATGGCCGCCATGTACATGAATACCTAGTTTATATTTGACCATATAAATCAATATGCAATACATGGCCGCCATGTACATGAATACCTAGTTTATATTTGACCATATAAATCAATATGCAATACATGGCCGCCATGTACATGAATACCTAGTTTATATTTGACCATATAAATCAATATGCAATACATGGCCGCCGTGTACATGAATACCTAGTTTATATTTGACCATATAAAATCAATATGCAATACATGGCCGCCGTGTACATGAATACCTAGTTTATATTTGACCATATAAATCAATATGCAATACATGGCCGCCATGTACATGAATACCTAGTTTATATTTGACCATATAAATCAATATGCAATACATGGCCGCCGTGTACATGAATACCTAGTTTATATTTGACCATATAAATCAATATGCAATACATACCTAGTTTATATTTGACCGTGTACATGAATACCTAGTTTATATTTGACCATATAAATCAATATGCAATACATGGCCGCCGTGTACATGAATACCTAGTTTATATTTGACCATATAAATCAATATGCAATACATGGCCGCCGTGTACATGAATACCTAGTTTATATTTGACCATATAAAATCAATATGCAATACATGGCCGCCGTGTACATGAATACCTAGTTTATATTTGACCATATAAAATCAATATGCAATACATGGCCGCCGTGTACATGAATACCTAGTTTATATTTGACCATATAAATCAATATGCAATACATGGCCGCCGTGTACATGAATACCTAGTTTATATTTGACCATATAAAATCAATATGCAATACATGGCCGCCGTGTACATGAATACCTAGTTTATATTTGACCATAAATCAATATGCAATACATGGCCGCCGTGTACATGAATACCTAGTTTATATTTGACCATATAAAATCAATATGCAATACATGGCCGCCGTGTACATGAATACCTAGTTTATATTTGACCATATAAAATCAATATGCAATACATGGCCGCCCGTGTACATGAATACCTAGTTTATATTTGACCATATAAAATCAATATGCAATACATGGCCGCCGTGTACATGAATACCTAGTTTATATTTGACCATATAAATCAATATGCAATACATGGCCGCCGTGTACATGAATACCTAGTTTATATTTGACCATATAAATCAATATGCAATACATGGCCGCCGTGTACATGAATACCTAGTTTATATTTGACCATATAAATCAATATGCAATACATGGCCGCCGTGTACATGAATACCTAGTTTATATTTGACCATATAAATCAATATGCAATACATGGCCGCCGTGTACATGAATACCTAGTTTATATTTGACCATATAAAATCAATATGCAATACATGGCCGCCGTGTACATGAATACCTAGTTTATATTTGACCATATAAAATCAATATGCAATACATGGCCGCCGTGTACATGAATACCTAGTTTATATTTGACCATATAAAATCAATATGCAATACATGGCCGCCGTGTACATGAATACCTAGTTTATATTTGACCATATAAATCAATATGCAATACATGGCCGCCGTGTACATGAATACCTAGTTTATATTTGACCATATAAATCAATATGCAATACATGGCCGCCGTGTACATGAATACCTAGTTTATATTTGACCATATAAATCAATATGCAATACATGGCCGCCGTGTACATGAATACCTAGTTTATATTTGACCATATAAATCAATATGCAATACATGGCCGCCGTGTACATGAATACCTAGTTTATATTTGATGCAATACATATAAATACCTAGTTTATATTTGACCATATAAATCAATATGCATGCCGCCATGTACATGAATACCTAGTTTATATTTGACCATATAAATCAATATGCAATACATGGCCGCCGTGTACATGAATACCTAGTTTATATTTGACCATATAAATCAATATGCAATACATGGCAATACATGGCCGCCGTGTACATGAATACCTAGTTTATATTTGACCATATAAATCAATATGCAATACATGGCCGCCATGTACATGAATACCTAGTTTATATTTGACCATATAAATCAATATGCAATACATGGCCGCCGTGTACATGAATACCTAGTTTATATTTGACCATATAAATCAATATGCAATACATGGCCGCCGTGTACATGAATACCTAGTTTATATTTGACCATATAAATCAATATGCAATACATGGCCGCCGTGTACATGAATACCTAGTTTATATTTGACCATATAAATCAATATGCAATACATGGCCGCCGTGTACATGAATACCTAGTTTATATTTGACCATATAAATCAATATGCAATACATGGCCGCCGTGTACATGAATACCTAGTTTATATTTGACCATATAAATCAATATGCAATACATGGCCGCCGCCGTGTACATGAATACCTAGTTTATATTTGACCATATAAATCAATATGCAATACATGGCCGCCATGTACATGAATTCCTAGTTTATATTTGACCATATAAATCAATATGCAATACATGGCCGCCGTGTACATGAATACCTAGTTTATATTTGACCATATAAATCAATATGCAATACATGGCCGCCGTGTACATGAATACCTAGTTTATATTTGACCATATAAAATCAATATGCAATACATGGCCGCCGTGTACATGAATACCTAGTTTATATTTGACCATATAAATCAATATGCAATACATGGCCGCCGTGTACATGAATACCTAGTTTATATTTGACCATATAAATCAATATGCAATACATGGCCGCCTAGTTTATATGTACATACATGAATAGCAATACATGGCCGCCGTGTACATGAATACCTAGTTTATATTTGACCATATAAATCAATATGCAATACATGGCCGCCATGTACATGAATACCTAGTTTATATTTGACCATATAAATCAATATGCAATACATGGCCGCCGTGTACATGAATACCTAGTGACCATATATATTTGACCATATAAATCAATATGCAATACATGGCCGCCATGTACATGAATACCTAGTTTATATTTGACCATATAAATCAATATGCAATACATGGCCGCCGTGTACATGAATACCTAGTTTATATTTGACCATATAAATCAATATGCAATACATGGCCGCCGTGTACATGAATACCTAGTTTATATTTGACCATATAAAATCAATATGCAATACATGGCCGCCATGTACATGAATACCTAGTTTATATTTGACCATATAAAATCAATATGCAATACATGGCCGCCGTGTACATGAATACCTAGTTTATATTTGACCATATAAATCAATATGCAATACATGGCCGCCGTGTACATGAATACCTAGTTTATATTTGACCATATAAAATCAATATGCAATACATGGCCGCCGTGTACATGAATACCTAGTTTATATTTGACCATATAAATCAATATGCAATACATGGCCGCCGTGTACATGAATACCTAGTTTATATTTGACCATATAAATCAATATGCAATACATGGCCGCCATGTACATGAATACCTAGTTTATATTTGACCATATAAATCAATATGCAATACATGGCCGCCGTGTACATGAATACCTAGTTTATATTTGACCATATAAATCAATATGCAATACATGGCCGCCATGTACATGAATACCTAGTTTATATTTGATCATATAAAATCAATATGCAATACATGGCCGCCGTGTACATGAATACCTAGTTTATATTTGACCATATAAAATCAATATGCAATACATGGCCGCCGTGTACATGAATACCTAGTTTATATTTGACCATATAAATCAATATGCGAACCAGGTTCATCGATTAATACTCCACTGAATCAGTTAATTAGAATACTCTATTAACTCTAAGGGACTGTGCAATAATTAGCAGGAGGGGGGATTGAGAAACGGGAGGGGGGAGGGCATAGTGTAAAATTACATGGCAAAAATTACTCTGGAAAAGGAGGGGGATGGTATCTAATTTCCATTACAAAATCACTGGTAATGCAACAACAAACCGTTATTTAATTAACAAATTATATACAATTATTATTCTGGTAACTTATATGAGGGGCGTAGCGTCCCTTATGCATATACGGAGTTTGCCATTATGCGTCAGGAGCGGATCCAGATCGGTTTACAACATTTTCCGTTAAACGGCGGTAAAATTTGTCTACTGTCCACCACAACTGACTGAGTTAAAAACCCAGGAAATGGCGCTTTAGTGAGTGTATTTATCCTCAATCAGTGTACATGTATAATAATATTGTAGTTAGCAGCCCCAGCTGAACAGTCTCTCAAACAAAATACTGAAATACTGAAAAAAATGAGAGATCAACATTTTACTTATTTTCCTTCGCACCCGTTATTAGCGTTATTAGGGTTATAATTGTATCATCTATCATCTATAATTAACAAGTAACAGGACTACATGCCTGTCCAATTTGAAAATGAGCTATACTTATTACACTTTTTGTCTAATAATGGGTGCGAAGGAGACTACATTTTACTATGTATTTATAAAATTATGTAGTGAGAAAGTCCGCTGGAAAATGAAGAAAATGGCCGATTCCAAGGCTCTATATTTCAAAATTTCAAGGGGAAGCATGCCCCCTAACCCCCCTAGAAGTTTGCGCCTTCGGCGCTCTATCATGGCTCTGAAAGTAGCACGCTACGCCCCTGTTTATACGTAAAATGGAACAAAGGATAAATTGACAACAAGCAAAAATAGATTCCAGTATATGTGGAACAGAGCTTTGAAATATTGTTTTTTTTCCAGATGAGACTATTATGCAAACTAATGGTTGAAACGACAAGAATTTAATTAAGTAATTATAATTATGGAGGGGGGGTGGGTCTTATTTATCTCCGGTTTGAGGAAGGGCAGACTCTTTTTTTTTTCTGTAGTGGGGGGATGAAGCCTTATTTTTAATCATATTTTCCCCGTTTCTCAACCCCCCCCCCCCCCCCCCCTCCCCCCCCCCCCCCCCCTCCTGATACTTATTGCACAGTCCCTAAGTAATCGAACTCTAATTCGAAACCTTCAAACTCTAATTCTTCAACAATTCTTGAAACCTTCAAACTATAAAAAGTAAAACTAACTAACAATTTTTCGATGCATAGAATCGAACTAAAAATGTTGTAACCATCACCATGAGCTCAAATAGTCGTATTAAGGTGGCTGGACTGGGTTTTTAGGTGGCGTTACCTGCCATGTTTGAACGGAAAATACGTTGCTGCTGACAAACTAATTTAAAATCAATTTTTATACCAAGTCTAGAGATAGATTAAAGTTTGCCATGATATATGTTTCATCACGATCGGAGTTATTCTAGCGCCAAAATGACGTTATTACGCTTTTTGAATAAATTCGATTTTCAGAGAGAGTAGAGGTTTGTTTAAAAAATTGTCTTCAAGACAAAAAGTTCACATGGTCGTCTTCAAGTTTGCGAAGTTTCGATGATTTCTATGGAAGCGTTTGCAAATAGATCAATCGAATCGGAACTTTTTGGTAGCGAATTTGTAAACAATCCTAAACAATTGTGTCGAGTGTCCGAAAACTTCGCTTTATGGACTTTAAGTAAACTTCTTTTGAGCTCATATTGTTCTGCAACCTTTTCGGGATTCCTTTTAGGAAACGGAAAGAAATCGCTTCATTCGATTTCGAAAAATACGAGTTCCAGTAAAGATATGCATTTTGTCTTTTGTCAAAGATTTCACTTGTCTTTACTGAAAGGGGTAAAACTGAAAAATCCGGTGATTAAATTTTTCTCTAACTACCAAGTCAATTAGTTTAGATAGCACATTCAATAACCCTGAAGTTTCAAGTTCATTGAAACACTTCAATCTATCTCTAGACTTGGGGACCAATTAACGTAGCTGGGGAATCGAGCTCGATGAACACCTTAAATCAAGTTTACCAAAGAAACTCATTGACATTCAGACGTACGTACCAATCATACCAATCTTACCACATGAATTCAGTAGATTTTAAAGCCTCTTACCTGTCGTGCAGTAGCCATCGCTGCTTTCGATATTCTAAAGAAAAGCTTTTCCAGTACGTACGATTAGTTAGATCACCCTGTTGGACGAACGAAGATAACTTTTCTCCCAAGTTCAATCCAGCACTTCCGGCTTCCTCGGTCGCGGAGGAACTGGGGACTAATGTGACATCATACTCCACAGGAAGCCCAATCATCATCTTTATTTTCAGACTTCGCAACGCTCGGCTCCTCAACAAGCTAGAGAGGCCTAGGGGAGAACGTTGCGTGATCATTCAGGCTGTCAGCAGGGGCGGATCTAGAGATTTTGAAAGGGGGGTGCACCACTAAGGGGCCGTACTTCTTCTAGGGGGTGAGGGGGCATGACCCCCCAGTAAATTTTGAAATCTAGAAGCTCGAAAATGCAATTTCCATCCATTCTGGGCATGAAATGGTGGGAAAATGTGGGCGAATATGTATCGGGCCCAACTCAAAGGGGGGGCACCGCCCCCCCTCCCCCCCCCCCCCCTTGGATCCGCCCCTGGTCAGATTCACCTGATTGCCATCATTTGATGACCTTGGGTCATGTTACTCGTCTGTCGTCACGAAAGTTAGTTTACATGGAAGTTTTCATAGCTTTTTCGAATTACCAGCTTTCAAATAAAACAAGAGTTCACCACAGTCGAGTTTGTGGACCCTGCTAGCAAGTAGATAGGTAAGTAGTAAGTGCAATAACAAGACGAAGAGCACGGAGACAAAACTTTGCATTGATGTACACTTCCCTGCGTCAAGCTACAAATGACTCGTATTTCAAGAAACAACATGTCGCAATGCATGGTGGTAAAAAAAATGACAGCAAAAAGACAATGAGAATATTACAAATAGAAATGATGCATTGTGGTTAAAAGCAAGTCGAGAATTTTGCCAGCTTGTACCGAATAGTATGCTGCCTGAAATAGTCGAATTGAAATGAAGAGACAGGAAAAATCCCCGAATATATCAAGAAGAGAGATGGAAGTTTGCTGAGCAAGTGGCGTTTTGTTTCACAATGATGTATTTTGGAAGAAAGTCAAATGTCGCACATTGTCATGACGTCAAAAACGCGCATTTTTGATTTCTATGAAAACCAAACTGAAAAACATGCTCTTTTTCTAGTGCAATCGATCTAAAAATGACCAAATCATGTTTATATAGGTATTTAGAAGCCAGTAGGTGTATTTTTGAAGCAATTGCATAACATTTTTAAAATCATCAAAATAGTCACTTTCGCAGTTTTCATGGGCACCCCTTCAATTGCAGGGTATTAATTCAATTATATAAAAATCTTATTAGCAGACATATATTACCACTCTACACTAAAATATGCACCTATTGTGATATATTAAAGTCAGATGATGTAATAGAAGGGGTTGTCTGACAAGCACACCAATTGAAGGGCTCTGTGCAAGAACAACGTATTAAAGTGATCACTGACCAAAAATTCTCCTTGAATTTCTTTAAATTTCAAAGGAGAATTTGGGTTTTGATCACAAATCACTTACTCTGTTCTTGCAAGGAAGCCTCAATAATCAGTCATCTCCGATGGAAAACTAAATTCTCCTTCAAACTCTTTTAAAAAAATCAAAAGGAGAATTTGGATTTTGATCTGAAGTCACTGCAGCTGACACTGTTCTGTTTTTCTTTTCTTTTCTGGCAATAACATTTAAAATGGCCGACACATTAATTGTTCCGGATTTCATTAAAACGGCGAATTCAGTAATTGTTTTATTATACATTGTCTATGTGGATTGACTCATAATACAAAGATATAAGCAATACAACAACAACAACAAATGAATGAAAACGACAGCACTGCAGTAACCTACAGATAACAACCAATCCGCTGACCTACGCAGGCTCGTTTTTGCAGATAAACTGCCTACAGATAACCACCAGACCGCAGAAATATCGCTGGCGCGCACTGATAGTTAGAATTATCTGTAGGCTCTCAACCAATGAGATTACAGATGCTGAGTACAATGTATAATAACGTGATTTGTCAGTGTGGCTAGACTGTGAACAGTTCCCCTTTTCCCTCCAGACTTTTTCTCTCGTTCGACTGAGTCTGGAGGGAAAAGGGGGACTGTTCACAGTCTACAGTGTGGCGCGCAGAATAATTATTTGCCTTTGCCGCTAATTATATTATTATATCATTATTATAATTGCGCTGAACAACTCGAGACTACTGGAGAGTGTTTCCATGTATGCAGTGGATGAGTTAACTGGTAAAACTGCTGCCTTCCAGTTAGTGCGTACTCGTACTGTAATTTGTCAAGAGCCTTTCGGTCAATAGATCAAGGGCAGTGTTTCTTTTCAGGTCACTCAAAATTTCACAGAATTCAAAAACAGTGAATTCTGGGCGTACAATCATTAGCCATTCAAGCAGGATCTTGGTTGCGCTTGCTTTAGTGTCTGGTATGAAGTAGAAATACACATTGGGGTCTACTTCCCACAGTACAGCCAGGTGTTGCCAACCTTTGCAATTGCTCTTGTTGAGAAGCTCACAAAGCTCTTCCATTGGATCACTGTTTGGCGCGAAGACATCTTTCATTGACCGAGAATAGTCATCTGGAAGTCAGATTGATGTTAATATGAAGTTGAAAAGCATTTCTTTGATGTCCAACAAAAGCCAGAATTTAATATTCATGTCACGTCACGTTGCCCCTGCAACATCTGGAAGCCATCGATGAAAAAGTGTCATCAAGGTCTTTTTAAAACGTTTGTGTGCCATACAGTGGATCCCAAACGTGACTGAGGCTCGAGACATAAAAGCAGCCACAGTCGGCATGTTTGATGTAGTACCAAACCAGTATTTTTGTGGTAGCGTACTGGTGCAAAGATCCCCCCCCCCCCCCCCCCCCCCCAAATTGCTGCCAGATGTTGCTTTGAGGCAACAGTCCCGTTTTGATGAAAAATGCAGTGGTATGAATACTGCACGGCTTGTAAAAGCTAGAGACATCTCGAGCTAGACACACTGTCTTTATGGAGTCAAAACTTACCTTGTGTGATTTCATATTTTTCAAAAAGCTTCGATATTTCTTTTTCTCTGCCAAGGGTTATCATGTGCTTACGAAGCGTACCCAACTCAAGATCTTTGCGTGTCAATGCACTGTATGCATACTCCACGAAGAATCGCTCCGCTGGGTTGGTTCCTGTTTCTATCTGGTCCAGCACATGAGAGTCAATACCAAGCTCGCTGCCTAGGCGACGCCAGTTGAACAGACCAGCTTCGTCTAATTTACTTGTAACATTCTCCAACAACTCGTAGTTATCCACCAACAGCAAAACTTGCTCCACTGTTTTTTTGTCTGTCGGCACTTTCTGAAAGTTAACAAGAATTCATGTTAAGTCTCAGGCTCTCCCGGCCTTAAATTTATTCTTCCTTCGACCCATTCTCGTACCCAGGGCCCACTCGTCATTTGGTCGACGAGTGGGCTCTGGGTACGAGAATAGTCGCGACCAACTTGACCGGGAGACCTGGAACCTAATAAAGAAATAAATACCGTATTTCCTCGATTAAACCCCCCCCCCCCCCCCCCCCCCCCCCCCCCCCCCAACCTCCTCGATTAAGTGCCCCCTCCTCGATTAAGTGCCCCCTCCCCTCGGTACAGTAAGAGATTACAGAATATGGAATACAATTTGTGTTAATTTTATTACAAAGTTACGGCATGTTGCTATGCATGTATGTAGTACCGTATTAAAGTTATGTTTCCGAGTTCAAATCACGTTTTTAAAATAAGACCCCACCCCCCTCCCTTATGTCCCATCTTCTTCTTCTCTCCTGCATGTTATGACCAAGAGAGACAGACGACTCGGACTGCATCTTTATATTTATGAAGCGAATCACGAGAATGAGTACCTGAAACCTTTTCTTCAATCATGACAGCTAAATCTTTCCTATGTATCGCTCGCAGTTTAGATACAAGGTGTTGAACAGCGATCACTCCCACTTGTGGTAACTTTAAAAGTTCTGATGCAGGGCTGTGGTTGTAGTTACTGTTACATTTAGCCTTGATAACGGGATGGGCGTTAACTCTGTCCGCCAAGGCTGTAACGTCCCTGAGTAAATACCTCCTTTTATCCAAGATGATAGTGAGATCGTGCAGCACAGTGGAGTCTTTTTGGCATAAATCACACATTGTCACTGAGATAAAACAAGCCGTATGTCAAAATATATCCTCACCTTCCATGGCAGTTTTCTAAACTCCATTCACTTTGTACATGACTATTTTTATATATCATCTTGATTAGGAACTGAGTTATCCAATCCCAACAAACCGATACTCAACCACGTGCGTCACTCGAAAAAAAAAAAAGATTTTAAAAAAGTAGCTTGTTTATGAAAAAGCGAAAAGAAAGAAAAAAGCCAAAGAAACAAGCAAATGAAAAATAAAACATTTTCACGCTATGGATTGTAGGTATTAGTTATTCGTGCATGAAATTGTGCTTTTTCAAGCGTAATTATTCAGAGTTCTTAAAATAAAGTAGAAGATACGAACGTGTTTTTGGTAAGAGAAGTGAAGAAGAATCGCTCTGCCTTTGATGAGATTGTAGTCCTATCTTATGTACCCTTGCTTTCTCGATCTCATCATTAAGTCGTCGATCACTTGAGAGAAAGTTACACTAATATCCCATTGCAGACCCGTAGCAGGGGGATGGGCAAGGGGAGGCCGGGTCCCCAATAATTTTGTCTGTTTAAAAAAAAAAAACATTTACATCCTGAATAGCAAATGCCTATACACACACTGCAATGGACATGTTCTGAATCTAGCTGTCGCTGATTCCATAAAATCAGTAAAATGCTTAGTGCTCATCTTGACCTTGACGCAGTTCGAGAAATAGGACAAATTTAAACAACCAGTTATGCAAACGGAACTTTTAGTATACGTATGTTCATGCCATTGATCTATTGTGCAACACGTATTTGTTTACAAACATATCGATGGTTTTGCCTTTGGTATGAACATGCACTAGATCTCGGTTTGAATAACTAAAAAACCACACACATCATTGTGTATACATAACGATATGATTTATATGTCTGCAACCCCTCAAATGGCCTGCGATTCGACCACAAAATCAATTTTCTGTCCGTTTAAACTTGCTGGAAACTACTCTCAGAAGGCAGGAAATGCTATTTCAGAGACTATACCTCAAACTTTTTCGGAGGAGCATGCCCCCGCACCCTTGTGTCCCCCCACACAAAAATAATTCCCCTTCCTACGATCCTGCATTACATCGAACCAAAAATATAGAAGTAGTAGATGCTAAATTGAGTGAACGAAGTGCATGTACATTTATTTCGTGAATAACTACTGTGTATGAAAAGAACATTAGAGATTCCCACACCTTGGAATCACGTACTGTACTTTTACTTGTTGGTTGGTTTGAGTGGTGATGTGCGGGAGGGAGAAAGGAGGGGGTTATAAATTGAAAGTTCATAATTGTGCGTCACTCCGAAAACATCCTGGCTATGCCCCTGGCAACCAACTCTAATACTCTAATTTATTGTTGTTAACAATAGCAAACCATTTGGACACTGGACTAACCTTGTCTAAGACCGTGTGGAATCAACTCTTCACCGGCAGGAGTAGCTTTATTAACATTGAAGATTGAAATTAGCGTTATTAGAATTGTATGATTTAGTTGATGCATTGAAATTCCATTTACCTTCCTCTTCAGTAGAATAACCAACGATTGTCGTTGATAGTTCGGCTACAGACGACATACTTTGTTCTACTGGTGATGGTCTACGTCCATGGACTTCATGGTCTAAAACGATTCAGACAGAACTTTGATTGAGTCATTGTGAAACTGAACTGATCCTTTACATGCAACTCTTTCAACACTTCTACAGCTAACAGTTTACTATGAGTAGCGCAAGCTCCTGGCCACATGGCATGGAAGGCCACTAAGACCCTGTATTGCATCAAAGCCGAGGAATCAACGTTCAAAAAATGACACGCTAGCAGCCGCTACTAAATAAATATACTAGAAATAATGTAACGATAAATGTTGACGTTGCGTGCTTCTTTAACGTAATTGTCACGCTAGATGTACTTTTATTTTCTTCATTTGTTAGTAATGCTTTGTACTTACTTTGATAGTCATTTGAGGGTGGTTCTGATCCAGGAATAGAGTCATTATCTCCCCCATCATCATCATCATTACCACTACTGGGTGGAGGTTGCTGAGTCCTGTCGTCTGGTTGGTTAGGTGATGTACAGCCGTCTGGTTGGTTAGGTGATGTACAGCCGTCTCGGCGTTGGTTAGGTGGTGTCCTGCCGTCTGGTTGGCCAGGCACTACTGATGATTTTTTCCAGATATCTGTTGTTTCTTTCACGACAAAGAAAATTGTTCAGTTAATTATTTGTTCTTCAAAATCTACGCATCCTTTTCGCTCATTATTTCATTGAGGCCTAGTTCAGATGTCTTGCTAATCATGAGCCGTTCTCATTTCAAACAATAGATAATGAGGCGGATTCTTTTGAAGTAATTAAACACGAGGGCGCACCATAAAAGGGCATCGCTCCGCCCACAATTTTTTGAATAATAATGAGTTTGAATATGGCGGACAATGGTTGAACATGGCTGAACAACGGGGTAAAATAATTGTCTTAATAAAGTCACATTTCAGCAGCAAAGTCAATGAAGAAATTGTAAATTTACGTCTAAAACAGTTATAATAGACGGACGTGTCAATATTTTTTGTATTCGGTAGTTATCTATACGATTTTCAGTCGCGCCACGCGTACCAAAGAATGTTTCGAATTTCGCGCGCCATATGTATCACAATCAACATCCGTACTTCTTATCCAGGCCTACAAATTCATGAAGCGAAATCCTCTTTGCCTGTAATAAGCATTTCCAAGTTCGGTCATTTTTAAATAAAGCGACAAGAGTAATTGTTTTCATTACACAAGTTACGTTCGTCTTCGTCGTCACCATAACAAGACGAACGACGTCGTTCACCGCGAAGGCGTCGATATCCTTGTTACAAGGTAAATATGTCGAGCATTTGTACATCTCTGTACTTTTATGGTAAAGGCCGGTAAGGTTTCGAAACCTATGCTTTGAGTATATTTAATTCGCAAGTGGCATTTCCATGTCTTGGTGGGTAAATTTTAGGATAACCTACGAAAGAAACGATAAGCAAGTGCGACTTCACAAAACGGCTTACGGTTCCAGTTCAAAGTACCATAATTTATTTTACCAAAGTGAAAAGTGATAGTGAATTGTACAACAAAAATTATCCATGTGCGTTTTTTTTGTACTTATTTTCACAATTTCTTGTTCATTTGAGTTGATTTATACACAGGAAGCCCAAACATAGAATCAGTGGTCATTGAATATTCGTTTGACCGTTGGATTTTCGAATGGTCTCAGGAATGAGCTCTTATAGAAAGACTTCAAAGGATATGAGATTCTGAAAAATGTCTTCATATCAGTAGTCTGATAATTAAAGAACACTTTGGTGTAGAAATCTGAGCAAGAAATTGTGTTTTTGAGTGGTTTTGAGCGATTCGAAAATTTCACCCGTTTCTAGCATACATATAATTAGGAAAGGTTTGTACTCCGGCCACCAAATTTTTTCAATCACTGTCGCTAAAAAAAATCATATCTCCAAAACTACGCAAGCAACAAATATCGATTTCCCACCAGACATTGTCAAATAAATGAGCTTTATAATGAGCTTTTGTGCAAATTTTTGGGCCCACTATATGCCGAGAAATAATTTTTTGAAGTTGGGGTACAGGCTCTCCCTCCTCTCCTCCTCCCCAGTCCCCCTCCCTTTCCTTCCCCCCTCCCCTTCCCCCTCCCCTTGGAGAGCCTGTTCACAGGCTATAGCCTGCGTAGCGGCGTACGGGAAAAGGGAAGGAGGGAGGGGAAGGGGGGAAGGGGAGGAGGAGGAGAGGGAGAGGAGGGGGAGGAGAGGAGGGGGGATTGGGGAGAGGGGATTGGGGAGAGAGCGGAAGGGAACGCCTGCAATGATAACCTCACATTCCTCAATACACCCCCTAATTAATATTCAAGATTGCGAAATAAATAAACCAATCAAAATCGTCTTTTTTTACACTGTGAAGTGTGAAATGTACATGTACATGTAATTTGACAAACGAACGAGGGAAAGGCATGGATCGCTTAAAAGTCTTTTTACGATCTATGGTATTTATAAAAGGCTACACAAACTGAATAAACATAGCACTTAAATGAAAGGAAGTTTTTATTAGAGACAGTTATCTACAGAATCATACAACTCAACTGTCAACATATTTATACGATATTGCGGACGTTTCTGAACGAACTCCTGATCGAATCGCCGTCTTCAAAAAACCTTTGAACTTCGGTCCGTAGAAACCCACATTCAACTGAATCCTTCCTTTTAACCCTTAGATTCCCAGAAAGTTAAATTACCGTGGAAGTTTTTATTAGAGACTATATTCCAGTATATAAATCGAGAAGAGAAGAGAAGGCCAGATATCTAGAGAATCAACTGTCAACATTACGAGTTAATTTAATAAGCTTTCTACATTACGATTAGCTCGAGCTTTACCCTAACTTGTTCGACATCGTATTATAGAGCTTAACAAAGCCTCTGGAACCAGGGTACTCGAGCTTCTTGTTCAAAGCACAGTTGTGGTATTTTAGCCTGACTTGCTGAAACCACTTGTCTGTTACTTCTTCAGTAGACTGATTCCATAAGTCGGTCTGTTCGCTCTTTGTCGATTCTCAGCGACCTCCAGGGTAAAAGAGCGAAAACATGCAGCCGCTTAAATGGAATCAGTCTACTTCTTCAGCACTAGTGAAGATCAATTTTGGCGGCGACTCGTGTAGTACAAGACTGATTCCCAAGAACTTGACCTCAATCGGCTTCGTGTTGTACTAGAAAAACCGCTTCTCCTTTCACTTCAGCGAGTACTCTAAAAATTAGGCTTTGCGACCTTTTCCTTATAACAAGGAGTTTATAACACTGAGTTTTGTTCTGTTTTATAACGATACGGCCATCTCAGAATCTATCTGATCAAAATCATTATCGAACGCCAGTGTTTAGACCGTCGCTTCAAACGATGGAGATCAATTTTCATTTAAAACAATAGAGGCATTTGATTGACAGCTGATTAACCAATGAGTATTTTACGTTCAAAATTTGAACGTAAAATACGAGGAATGTGGGGTTATCATTGCAGGCGTTCCCTTCCGCTCTCTCCCCAATCCCCTCTCCCCAATCCCCTCTCCTCTCCTCCCCTTCCCCCCTTCCCCTCCCTCCTTCCCTTTTCCCGTACGCCGCTACGCAGGCTAACAGGCTAGGGAACGGTCGGCGAAAAGTTCGCAGTGGCCATCCGCAGTCATCAGCTGTGCATGCACCTAAGACTTACTTCAATGACGTCACGGTCCTCTGATTCTACGTTTGGCTACCTGTGATTTATAGAGCTTGCAGTTCTTGAGATCCTCTCTCTGTGACGGAGTCTCGGTAGATTTGATTGACAGATCCAACGAACTTACCCTAGGTACCTCTCCTTTTATAGTGCGCCCTCGTGTTTAAGAACGGCTCTTGTAAATACGGCGTTTGAACTATAAGCCTAATTAAGGGCCGGGGAGGGGGGGGGGGGGGGGGGGGGGGGGGGGGGTATTTACTGACGTATAGTAAGACTCTCATTTTCGTAGCCACCGTACCCAGTTCAATTCTTCTCATTGGTACTGAAAACGAGCGCCCTGGAAACCTCAGCTGAAATCAGTTGGAAATTCACTAGAAATGTGCAAACCCTCCAACTTATTTCCAATGAATTTCCGAGGTTTGAAAAGCGCGCGTTTTCAGGTGTATGTCGCGGAAACGAACATGTGAACCGCCACATAGTTCATTTGCTTTGTGTTTGCTTCCTTACCTTGAGTTCCAAACTTGTAAACGGTTATTCTGTTGTTTTCTGTGGCTTTTATGTACCATCCAGCAACTCTTTCACCAAGTAAAAGTGGGCCATCAACCAATGTATTGAAATTGCCATCGCTCAGAACTAGCAAGCTATTGTTGCTTGACGTTACATCAAAACTGAAAATTTTCACTTTGCCCTGCTCTTTTATAACTCCTTTGTAACTCTCATCACAGGTTAATTCGATTGGAACTGCTTCAGGTATTCCTAGGCTGTAGTTTTTTAAGAAGTCATTAGAATTGTTGAAACTTTTACAAGGCAAAAATTTGTGGTTACCGCTGACTGTCTCCGGATCGTTCGGGTAGATTGCTTTTCTTACTTTATCGCCGGTCAATGTGCATTGTTTATCTTCGTTTGGTTTTGTAAAACGGTAAACACATATCTCAGCTTTATCCAAGCGAGTTTGTAAATCTTGTTGGGAACAATAAAAATACACGAAGTACTTGATGTTCTTAAACCTCTCAATGTATTGATGGACAATTAATAGTTTCTTCAGGTCTTCATTGTTACGAACTACACAGCCGCTGATCTGAATCGTTTGAACTGGTTCTTTTAGCGTCAACGTGACAGAAGCAATCCCCTCAGTACCATCAGGCGGCTCCCTATGTCTTCCTCCAACGTAATTCATGTTCACTAGTCCCCCCTCAGACTGAAATAACAAGACAGCCACAATGAATCTAATGTCATGAGTGTGTCAAGAAAATCAGAAGAAAATGGACTTTACTGACACTTGCCTCCCCACTACCTCCCTCTACCTCTCCCTACCTCCCCCAGCTGCTTCCCCCTGCTCCCCTACCTCCCCCTGCTCCCCCTCCCCCTAGTTCAGTGTACAAATGCCTTTTTCCCGTTTATACAGTCAATGTCATTAAGGTTGTCCACCTCGGAAAAGCACATTTACACATTTACACATTTGCACTTTTACACATTTACACTTTTACAAGCGCTGAAATACAACTCTCCACCTGAAATATTCTGTATAAGGCCGCAGCATTTTTATGGCAGTATACTTCTACTGAATCTATTGACTCTGGGTCCATGCGCGCAAAACGAATATTACACTTGATGTTGCAAATGTGCAAATGTGTAAATGTGTAAATGTGTGCTTTTCCGAGGTGGACAACCTTAATGACATTGACTGTATATCGGTACCTACACGCACGAATGAATCAACACAACACGAAAAAATATATGTCACTTGGTTTAGCTTAGCCTAGGGGTTCGAGCTTGTCTAACTTAAGCCGTGGCTTAGCTTAGCCTAGGGGTTCGAGCTTGTCTAACTTAAGCCGTGGTCTAGCTTAGCATAGGGGTTCGAGCTTGTCTAACTTAAGCCGTGGCTTAGCTTAGCCTAGGGGTTCGAGCTTGTCTAACTTAAGCCGTGGCTTAGCTTAGCCTAGGGGTTCGAGCTTGTCTAACTTAAGCCGTGGCTTAGCTTAGCCTAGAGGTTCGAGCTTGTCTAACTTAAGCCGTGGCTTAGCTTAGCCTAGGGATTCGAGCTTGTCTAACTTAAGCCGTGGCTTAGCTTAGCCTAGGGGTTCGAGCTTGTCTAACTTAAGCCGTGGTTTAGCTAAGCCTAGGGGTTCGAGTTCGTCTAACTTAAGCCGCGGTATAGCTAAGCCTAGGGGTTCGAGTTCGTCCTTGATTGATTTGATTTGATTTATTTGATTTTGATTACCACATATAATTAGCTAAGCCGAACCGTTCGAACTCCGTCTAACATAGCCGCATCTTTAAATAGCTAAGCCTAGGGATCATCACTCTCGTGTAACATAAGCCGCAGGTCGTTTTAACCCATTTATACGAGTCATTCGCAACTTTCTCGTAGCCTGCGTAGCTTGGCGGTCTGGGATTGGGAAGGGGGAGGGGGAGAAGGAAGGAGAGGAGGGGGAAGGGGAGAGGGAATTGGGAAGGAGAAGGGAAACACCGCCTGCCCAAAGACTATGGGTTTTGGAATACCGCCTCTTTGCTAATCCAATTAAAATTAACCAATCATACGAGCGTTCAGTACGGTACCGTACGAAATCACATGGACCAAAGATACTCGCTAAAAAAAGGGAGAAAATGTCAAACCGTAACTTGTAACTTCCCCCTCCCCTTCTCCTCCGAATCCCCCTCCTCTCCCCCTTCCCAATCCCAGACCACCAAGCTACGCACGCTACGCGCGCCGCGGCTCAGCGAAGCCATAGTTTCTTTTTTCTCATATACAAACATAGGGAGCCCAAGCTCATTATCTGGGTTATCAATTCATGTTACGCTTTATCGGTGAAGACCATTTAAATCATCCCTCCGTATTTCAAGATTTTTCTTAAATAATAAAACTTTTTTCACTAATGTGTTGTTCTTACTACTTTCGATGTTAGCTGATGTTGTGACGGCGTTTCAGCGCCACATTAGTGAAAAATCTTGAAATACGCTGTAAATATGCAAATTAAACGTCTTCACAGATAATGAGCTTGGGCTCCCTGTGATATAAATGGGTTTATTGTACATATAAGGCATGTACATGGCCGCCGTGTACATGAATACCTAGTTATTTGACCATATAAATCAATATGCGAACCAGGTTCATCGATTAATACTCCACTGAATCAGTTAATTAGAATACTCTATTAACTCTAAGGGACTGTGCAATAATTAGCAGGAGGGGGGTTGAGAAACGGGAGGGGGGAGGGCATATAGTGTAAAAATACATGGCAAAAGAGGGGGGGTAACATTTAAAATTACTCTGGAAAAGGAGGGGGGTGGTATCTAATTTCCATTACAAAATCACTGGTAATGCGACAACAAACCGTTATTTAATTAACAAATTATATACAACAAGACGCTCAATGAGCGTATACTCGGGCTTATGATAAGGACAATGTCAGTTGCGTGAGGATCAAAAGACCTGACAATGACTCATAGTTGCTTGACGAGGGAGCTGAATATGTATATATGTGTGGAGTTCATTTGATTTGCTTTTGAGTTTGAGTTCATTTGATTACGTTTTGACTTAGAGTTCAATAGATGATTTGCTTTAATTTTGATGAGTTCAGTCGTGTAAAGGCCCAGTCGAAAACGCTGAACATCTTTTAGAGTTGGCCCACACGAATCGGCGTATGTGGTTTGTATGTGAGAGCGTATTTAAGAAGAACTGTGGATGGCTTGTCTTGAATACAACATAAAGTTTTACCTTTTGGCCAGATCAACTACTTCTTTCACTTCTAGTCGTCGAAGACGATGGCTTAGGTCTTAGTATCTGCTCTGATCAACAGGCTTTTTGGAAAACCCGAAATTTTCACGACTTTATATTAAAGCCTTTGATTTTCCATCGAATTTGCTATTTTTCAAATCGATTACATCAATTGTTCGGAATGGTTTTCTTAATTGTTCAAGGCAGAACAGCAAGAAGAAAGTACCAATAGCGAACTTCTTTCTTCTCGTTCTTGTGATGCTTTTCTGATATCATTTTAGTCAAAATCAGAGTGAAAATATTCGGCCTAAAAAAAAACAATACATCTGCTTGGAGCCGAAAGTTAGTTTTGTCGGACGCCGTCCGCATTCAGAAAATAGATTTAGTGAAGTGAAGATTTCCCAGACCTTATACTGGAAGACTCCTTCTCTCTTCTTCATGGTGTGTTGATAGATTATAACTGTTTTGAAAAAGAAACAAATACTAAGAGTGCGAATGTCGTACTGATGTTTGGTTGATGCTTAGGCCTTCGTCATCTCAACGGGGTACCCGTTTCTGGCGCCATCAATATGCAACAAGTGACCTCAAGTACGTTTGAAAACGAATGATATACGTCTTCGAACAATCGAAGATCTTTATCGATACTCATCGATACAAATAATCTTTTTCGTCACGCAACTATCATTGTCATATTAAATACCCGACTATACGCTCATTGAGCGTCTTCTTCTGTAACAGATCCCTGAAATCTAATGACGTTTTGATTTCGATTGTATTTTTGCCGTTCACTGACCTGTTTTGAGCGTGGAAATTCTGTTTTAAATAGCGCTACGCGGCGGTTCTATTTAAAACTAGACGCTCTTCTAGCGTGAAGTCGGGCTTCTAAATGAAATGTAACCTATTTGAGCTAAATATAGATATCTTATATAGTGCGATTGAAACAGTTTTTGGTTGCTCGTCGTTGCGTGACTCGAGCTCGATACTGAACATGCTTTAATATTTCCTTGCAATTTCAGTAGAGTGCAAACCATATGTCCGTGAAATAGTACTATTACCAAATAGTACTAAATAGTGTTATCTCCATTGTTTTCTATTGTTTCATCAGTGCTATTTAGTACTAATTAGTTAGTACTGTTTCACGGACATATGGTTTGCACTCTACTGCGAACTTTACAGTATATACTTCATGTTACTAGAGCGTCCTGTTTCAATCTAAATTTTGATTTAGACGAATAAACACTTATATTTTGGCCCCTTGACCTCTGGTGCTTTCCCTGATTGGTTTGTGCTTTCTAATCTTTCTTGGCCAGACTTTATGTCTCCTTCGGCCGGCACAGGGCGCATGCGCTGGATTTGAGGTCAACGACGACGACGACGACAAAGAACGCTTCTCATTTTTAGAGTCGGAGCTTCCATACTGGAAGCCCGACTAATAAGATGCGGTTGTCATACTCTAGAAATATATGGGCATGCAAAAGTCTTCGGATTTGAGAATAATATTTGACCGTGTTAAATTGTTTCAATGAACTTGAAACTTCAGGGTTATTGAATGTGCTATCTAAACTAATTGACTTGAGAAAAATTCATCACCGGATTTTTCAGTTTTACCCCTTAGCTTTCAGTAAAGACAAGTGAAATCTTTGACAAAAGACAAAATGCATATCTTTACTGGAACTCGTATTTTTCGAAATCGAATGAAGCGATTTCTTTCCGTTTCCTAAAAGGAATCCCGAAAAGGTTCCAGAACAATATGAGCTCAAAAGAAGTTTACTTAAAGTCCATAAAGCGAAGTTTTCGGGTACACACAATTGTTTACTGGGATTGTTTACAAATTCGCTACCAAAACGTTCCGATTCGATCTATTTGCAAACGCTTCCATAGAAATCATCGAAACTTCGTAAACTTGAAGACGACCATGTGAACTTTATGTCTTGTAGACGATTTTTCTTAACAAACCTCTACTCTCTCTGAAAATCGAATTTATTCAAAAAGCGTAATAACGTCATTTTGGCGCTAGAATAACTCCGATCAGGCTGCTCCGATCATGATAAAACATATATCATGGCAAACTTTAATCTATCTCTAGACTTGGTATAAAAATTGATTTTAAATTAGTTTGTCAGCAGCAACGAATTTTCCGGTTTACCAAAGAAAACATCGACACTTTGACTACCAATCATACCGATCTTACCACATGAACTCAGTAGATTTTAAACCCTCTTACCTGTTGTGCAGTAGCCATCGCTGCTTTCGATATTCTAAAGAAAAGCTTTTCCAGTACGTACGATTAGTTAGATCACCCTGTTGGACGAACGAAGATAACTTTTCTGCAAGTTAATCCAGCACTTCCTGTTTCCTCGGTCGCGGAGGAACTGGGGACTAATGTGACATACATACATAGTTTAATCATAGTTAACTATGGTTTAATGTACCTCCCAATTAATATGGGCTTTTCAGTTACAAGAATATAATATAATATAGAATCCCATATATAGCTCATATGAAACTCGCGCGCTGATTGGCTATCGAAGCGTGGGTATTCAGCGTGGAATTCAATGCTTCAACGATATATAGGGATCCCGCGCCTTGTTTATTTTCGGCCTAACATTTTTCACGTTCCATATTTGACCTTTCGTACAAACTTGCTTCAAAAGAAAGGCAAACAAATAGACAAGGTTTCCAAAATTGAGTTCAAAAAGAAAAGAAAAGGCAAATAGGTAGTTTGACAAGTAAATAATACAAATGATTTGTTTTGAAATGCAAAGTTGAAGTACTCGACGAAGTACGCCGTTTCCAGTGAGTTGAACTTCAAGTGTCTTCTCAACTTAAATCTAAGCTGAACACGAAAGCAAAGCAAATCGTTGAATCTGGCTTTAGCATCTCTAACACTAAGTACATTCGATGTAAAGAAATCTAAGCGAAATGAGAATCGATGTTTGAAAGAGACACCACGAAGTACAACGACAACAAATCATGGCGAACGAAATTTTCAGACGGTTCAGTGAGTCACTGAGTATTAAAGCTTATATAAAGCAACCACAATCTAATAGATTAAGCCAACAGATAAACAACAAAATCAGTCTAATTTTATTCAGCATTTACACCTAGCAAAATCTGTACCTGTAATCTGATACAAAACTGCAAATTTATCCCGTGGCTTTTCTTGTCGATCTTTGAGCCTTGTACTTGTTTTGTACAAGTCATGTAGCTTCACATAAAGGCCCTGGCAAACGGTTTCAACATTGCATTCAACATGCGTTCGATTTTGTTGAATAGCGATGTTGAAACGGTTTGCCACCCGCGTTCAACAATGTTGAACGTGTTGAAACGTGTTGAATCGATGTTGAATGAAGTTTCAAAAGAGTTTAAACTTTCATTCAACATATTCAACATTTCTTTTGTTCTCGAAAATGTTGAATGGCGTCTTGCGCATTAATTAAATTTAAAAACAATAGAAATACCTCTTGCGAAACGTTGTTGAAAGCATTGTTGAAACCGTTTGCCACCCCTCGTTCAACGTACATTCAACTTCCATTCAACAGCGTTCAACAAAATCGAACGCATGTTGAATGCAATGTTGAAAATAAATATGGCTTTGAAAGAACTATTTTGCCTGAGAATCTTCAGCATTCAATAAGCTAGTTAACAAATCCATCAATGTCCTGTGAAATGTTGAAGTTCACTAGATTCAACTTCTCATGCAAGCGGCACTCAGTTCTCTGATCGGATTGAAAGCAACAAGAAACGGTCAGT
>JAUJYZ010000872.1:27500-123962 GCA_033675265.1 Actinostola sp. cb2023
CAAGCAGTAGTAACATTGTGCGGACCGGAAAACAAATGGCTGGTGTCAGGGTCCCTGAAGCAGGTGCGAACAAGTCAGTCTTGATCTACTATAATCTGCATTTACAGTTCATATTACAGGGACTGCGGAGACGGGGGACTGGGGGGGGGGGGGGGGGGGGGACTTAATTTGACCCCCCACTTTTAGCCAAAAAGGTTGTCACAATACGTTGTCGTCCAGGAGCCCATAACAATAGGAGCATCCATGCTACATATTGGATCTATGGGACGGTGTAAGAACAAGTTTGGCTATTTTTAGAACACGAAATTGACCAATCACTGTGCACTTCCGGTCATAGAACACGTTCCGAGCTGTTGCATCACGAGAAGCGAGCTAAACGGTCCTAAACATTTCGAAGTAGAAATGTTCTACAATGTATTTCATGTTTAACTACTGCAGAGAGACTGATTGAAGTTCGTAAACAAGGATTATATAAATGGATTTGTCAGTCATGAAAAACAGATTGTAATTGTATTTGCAGCAATTTTAGCTCAGCTCAGCTCGGAACGAGTTCTATGACCGGAAGTACGTCAGTGATTGGTCAATTTCGTGTTCTAAAAATAGCCAAACTTGTTCTTACGCCATCCCAGATTATAATGCTACATGGATGCTCCTACTTAATGGGCTCCTGGTTGTCGTCTGGTATATACTAGTCCACTAGTATTTCAACCCCCTCCCCCATACGTATTATGTCAGTTGGGTTCCCTGTGTTGAGTAATGTCCTATGTTGGGCTTCCTGTGTGCGTCTTGCGGGATGCGCCCGCAGCAAATGTGTATATTTACACATGTACTGCGGGACGCGCGGGACGCACACAGGGATCCCAACATCATCAATTTCTATGCACAGGGAACCCAACATAATACGTATTGCGCGCGGGGGCGCTCTACCACAGGAAACCCATAAAAAAGACGCAAATATCACTTTATTCATTATTTAGTAGCCTCAAAAGCAATGGTTGGGCTGCCTGTGGTAGCACCTCTCCGTAGCGACCACCTTTGTTAATCAAGGTGTTAGGGGGAGGTGGTAGTAGAAAGGTCCAACTGTATATTATAAATATATTTTGATTGACATTAGGTGCGTGGCTGAGTATGAGGGTAACAACCCAAAGAATCCCATCATCCTTCGCGGTCATGGATCTAATGGTCTCGATGAAATCAAAGCATGTTTGGAAGACGATAAAGTGGCTTACGCGTTGTTCCGATTGGTAAGATTGACAATTCCCATTTTCTCTCCCTTTCATTCCCTTCCATCCAAAATTTCACGTAGTTCTTTTTTTTCTTTTTTCTTTTTTCTTTTTTCTTTTTTCTTTTTTCTTTTTTCTTTTTTTTTTTTTCTTTTTTCTTTTTTTTTTTTTTTCTTTTTTCTTTTTTCTTTTTTCTTTTTTTTTTTTTTTCTTTTTTTTTTTTTTTTTTCTTTTTTTCTTTTAAAATCCAGGAGCCCATGGGCTCCTGAAAAACCTTATATTCTAATATATATTTGTTTTGACCCTAGACCGATGTCGTTGATGGGATACCTACAGTAAAGTTTGTGTTTATTCAGTGGGTTGGTGTCGATGTGAAACCAATGACAAAAGGGAAGATCAGCACGTATAAGTCAACTATTGAGAAAGTCTTCAGTGTATCCTTGACTTACCTAAACCCTACTAGCTATAAAGCTGAATAATCGTCATCCTAGGGAACCCAGGGGTATATTCTGTCGCTCGTTTCTCGCTCCCAGAGAAATACCCCTGGGAACGAAGTCTGTTGGAACTTGTTCTGGAAGTCAAAATTCACCTCGTTTCCGATTAGTCGACCTAGGAAAGCGGCAAGGTCTTCATGTAGCTGCACAAATTGTCCTGGCTATTGTTTTTTTTTGTAAAAACAATACATAGAACAACAATAGAACAATAGTCAAGACTTTTGTGCAAGCTACACGAAGATCTGACCAGGAAGGCCGACCAATCAGTATCAAGTATATTCTGGTTTGTATTAGGACAGCTGCCAACAAGTTCCAACAGTCGACTTTGTAACCAGGGGAATTTCTCTGGGAGCGATTAACGAGCGACAGAATATACCCGTGGGTTCCCGAGGATGAATATGACGGGATCGGAGGAAAAGCGCGCGAATCCTTGCGTAAAACACAGGGAGCCCAATATGATACGTACTGCATGCACTCCACCACAGGAAACCCACAAAAAGCAAACCAGTTGACTTGATGAGCGCGCGGACCCTTACCCAGAATCCCCACCTTGAACTCGTCCCTCGCTTGCGTCACTTCTATATTGACCTTGACATTGCCCTAAGCCTGCCCACGTGGTTATCTTCGCCACCAGTGAAGGCGAAATTCTATTGGACGCCATCACAGATAAAGTAGCCAGTGCTAGTGGGTCCAAGTCACATGTCAAAAACACCTCAACATTTCGGTGACCAGTCACGTGATCAATGATTGGGATGCCCTGCTGACCATTAGGAACGCAGGCTCGCCTTAAACGGTGTCAGTGAGTTTGAATCACCTTCAGACAAAATAGATTATCTAAATATTATTTTGTTTGGTTAGATATTCAAGAATCGATGGCGAAAGTAGTGTAATTCTTAAAATAAAAGTTCACTCCTAGTCTAAAATTTCTATTTTTTTCTTAATTTCATGAATTTTAACTGAAATTAAAATGAACAAATGTTGTTGAACTCCGAATTAAGTTCGTTATCTTCGGCTGCTCGTGTAATATCTTCGGGTGTTCGTGTAATATCTTCGGCTGCTCGTGTAATATCTTCGGGTGTTCGTGTAATATCTTCGGGTGTTCGTGTACTCTCTTCGGCTGCTCGTGTACTCTCTTCGACTGCTCGTGTACTATCTTCGGCTGCTCGTATACTACCTCGGCTGCTCGTGTAATATCTTCGGGTGTTCGTGTAATATCTTCGGGTGTTCGTGTAATATCTTCGGGTGTTCGTGTACTCTCTTCGGCTGCTCGTGTACTCTCTTCGACTGCTCGTGTAATATCTTCGGGTGTTCTTGTAATATCTTCGGGTGTCCGTGTAATATCTTCGGGTGTTCGTGTACTATCTTCGGGCGTGTCCGTGTAATATCTTCGGGTGTTCGTGTAATATTTTCAGCTACTCGTGTAATATCTTCAGCTGCTCGTGTAATATCTTCGGCTGCTCGTGTACTACCTTCTACTGCTCGTGTACTCTCTTCGGCTGCTCGTGTACTATCTTCGGCTCAGTGCTCGTGTACTAAATATTTTCGAATCGTCGTACAATACCTTCGACTCCTTGTGTAATCTCTTCGGATGGTCTTCGGGTTCAGCTGCTCGTGTAATACCTTCGGATTGTCGTATAATATCTTCGGCTACTCGGTGACTGTTTTAAGTTCTGCATCAGTTTCTGATGAGGTCTAAACACGTGGTTCAAATAACTTAATGTTTTCTGAAGGACAAACCGAAACACTATACACGTGGAAAAACACACACGATCTGTAACGCTGCACCCTCACCCCCACGGGGGAAGGCAGGAAGGAGCCCGTGGGGGTGATAGTGGGCAAAACCTAACTAGTGGTTTGGGGTATTTGCTTTTAGCGTGCGCAGTAAACACGCTTATAACTCAATGTATTCAAAGCTTTTATTCGTATTCTACGTAACTCTATTTCGCATGGCGAAAGCTGTAACGACTTAATTAGTAACATACTATTACAATGTGTACCATTCTGGTATATATTCTATTGGCAAATGTATGACATTTGTAGTTTCTTCTAGATCTATCACTACCGTTATATAATTGGATATCTCTGTCAACTACTAGTACAGTTTCCTGTTTGACAGAAGCAAACGCTTCGTTTCGGATCTCTGGATCCACACACGCAGTCGTACGTCCACCACACTAGCTTCCCTCCAAATCGGACACGTTGGTACCTCGGGTAGCAGCCATCGGTGCAATGAGAGACACTTGAACAGACCCGTTCTGTAAACATCTGCGTGCCGTCGTCGCAGGTGTAAGATCGCTCGATACACTGGTTGACACTTCGTGGGGGTGCGCTCGTGGGTGGGTGGCAGAGGTAACTCAGGTAATCCTGTATTCCTACTTCAAACTTTGACGCCGTTTGTCGTTTGACTCGGCTCAAGGTCACGTGGGATGTGTTCGTACCCAGGGCCAACCCGCCAGTGGTGTTGGATGAGAGGCTGGGGCGAGCTTGTTTTTGGTAGCTGCCGTGTGTTATTCTTGATTGGTCGTTGCTAACCAAGGGGTTGCTGACGACACACACGAGTAGTAACAATAGTACATGTGCACGTAAGGTCTCCATGGCAACCTGCAACGAGAGATGCATGACGTATGTTAGCGAATGACGGGAAAGTGAGTGTAACGACAAAGACAACAAATCAGTTGAGAACAATTTAATTTTTATAATATCCTATGAGTGACCAAAACGAGGCTAGTTGGTCAAGGTGTGACCGAATTCGTTGCATGTGACCCTAGCGTAAACGGTAAAATTATCGAGTTGTGGGCCACCTTAATTTGTGAAACTTGGATACGATATAATCATCTTGAATATATATATATATAAAATATACCTTAACAAAACGATTCTAGAGATTGGGTGTATAGAGCTACCTTCATTTTTATAATCGACACATATTGAAGAAGACGAGTATAAGCAGTGTTGAGGTGCAGGGTAGCTACGAGACACTTTAAATTGAAAAGCAAAACGTTAAGCATACGTACCTTATAGCAAGTAGAGTTTCTGATCTTCTGTGTACTATGTACCCATCGCGTCCGGCTTATATACCATCTGATTTACACGAAGGGGAGATTATTTTCTAAAGGTGGTGCAATACAAATGGGAGTCGTTGGATCAACGCCTGTCACCGCCCTGCAACGCTGATTCAGTCAATTTTTGGTTAAAACGAAATATGAACAATGTAAAATAAATTAAATAATCTATTCCAGACTTTCGCAATTTCCCCGTTGACACCAAGGCTAAAACATGTTTTAAAGTGGTTTAGCTAAACAGATTTAGGAAATTATTTACAAACGCCATGCAACCATTGGCACAAAACTGCTGGTAAACTGTCCTTTGTGTTGCACAGTAGAAATTCCAGGTAGTTTGATTCTTGTGAAATTAAATGCCCTCGAATTATAGGTGCGAGAAAAAACTTCAGTTTTTAAAACTATTAAAACAAGGTTTGGTGTGAATGGGGTATTAGACTACCACGGTTTGCACCATGCAGAATGCCATTCCATATGTAATACCAGCAACAACTATGTTGCGTTTAGGACGACTGTAAGTTGTTGTGAGTCTATATTGGAGTGTATTGGTCCACTTATTGATCGTTAACTAATCGAATAAATCAGTTACAATCAAATTCATCAACACAAGATCAAGAAACGCATTCATTTTTATATTCACTCATTTAATTCGTTGAGAAACGCGTATAGAAAGTACATCATTACGACTAAATCCCAGACGCGAGTTCTACGTTTTTCCAGCTGTCTAAAATCATATCTACATGTCTACATCTATTAAACTAATAAGTGCAAAATCGTTTTCCCGCGCTGAAAGGAATCATCCCGCATTTCCTAGAGTTGTAAATCCCGCGGGATATTTATTTCCGTCGGGTAAAAAGCGAGGGCGTTATTTCGTGGTAGGATGCTGTGATTAGTTTGTGCTTATTGTAAAGTGCAAATAAAATATAAAGATATAATTAAAAAAATTATTTTTTTAAAATTTAAAAATTATTTAATATTGCTATGCAGTAAGAGGGTGAATGAGGAAGTCTATTTTAAAAACACGGATGTGACTATGACTGATATTAGTTACAGTTATTGGTCTAATAGTAGTACATCTATAAGGTAATCCATCTATAATTAGAAAAGAAAAGAAACAGATGCAAGCTGAAGCCTACGTGAACCATTTGTATGCACAGGGAAACCCAACCTAAATATCAGATGCAAGCTGAAGCCTACGTGAACCATTTGTATATGCACGAAATACGCATTTCGCGCGCGCGCTCTACCACAGGAAACCCATCAAAAATAGACGCAAATATCATTTTATGGGCTGCCTGTGAAGTAACGTGTTACACTATGAACGTAGACGTACGTGATTGCGAGCGCAGTGCCACAGGGAGCCCGAAACACGCTCCAACACAGGAAACCCATTACAAAGATGGATGCGTAATATATTTTCTTATTTGTAACAATAGCTTCAGATGAAATAGTTGGGCTACCAGTGGCATATCGTGTCATGAGAAGTGAATATTGACATCACCCTCCCCCCCCCCCCCCCCCCCCCCCCCCCCCCCCCTAAGTAGTTGTTTCGCCCGATCTCCCATAATCTTCTAAAACTGAAAATGACTACCATTTCGTACTTCTAACTAGGCTAACTCAAGCTCCGGTATAAAAGAATGCTGCTCGTCAGGGGTACAACAATACATCAATCTTCGTTAATCGCATATTCATGTACATGTAGTGATACAATAGTTAATTAGCAAACGTTAATGTACCCCTTACCCCCGGGCAGGCTCCTTTTAGACTGCAACTTCTTGTTCAATAATTGCTAATAATAATTATTATATTATTATTATAATTGCTGCTTTTGTCAAGAAACGCGACGATATCTAAACAGACTACTGGAAAGTGTTTCCATGAATGCAGTGGATGAGTATTGATTAATGAGGGTTTATCATGTAATTTCAAAACTCATCGGACAAAAAATGATTATCATAGCTGGAAAGAGCTCGTTGAAATTAGTAAAAATGTGAAGTTTGGAAAAGATCGCTCCACAAATTGCGAAGATATGAATTTTCAAAAGTCGAAAGTTTATATGAAAACCTTTGGAAATTACGGCTTGGAGGCAACTCTTGCCTCCAACAAAGGTTTTCATACAAAATTTCGATTTTTGAAAATTCATATCTTCGCAATTTGTGGAGCGATCTTTTCCAAACTTCACATTTTTACTAATTTCAACGAGCTCTTTCCAGCTATGATTTTTTTGTCCTATGAGTTTTGAAATTATGTGATAAGCCCTCATTGGTAGAACTCTTCCAGTTTGTACCATTCTCGTCCCCAGACCCTTCTCAGCTTTCTAACGAAAACTCGAAGGCTCTGGTAAGAGACAAACCGGAAGACCCAGATTCTAGGTCGTCAGATATGCGCATGCTCAATATGTTCTAACTTCCGGTGACAAAATGGCGGACTTCGGCGAAGTTCTTGTCGATGCTCTATCAAAACTTCATCTACATTTCAGTTAAGTTAGAAAATATTGAGCATGCGCATATCTGACGACCTAGAATCTGTGTCTTCCAGTTTGTCTCTTACCAGAGCCTACGATTTTTCGTTAGAAAGCTGAGAAGGGTCTGGGTACGAGAATGAGTTAGTACGTACGTACTCGTACTGTCAGTTTGCCAGGAGCCTTTCGGCCAATAGATTAAGGGCAGTGTTTCTTCTCAGGTCACTCAAAATTTCACAGAATTTAAAAACAGTGAATTCTGGGCGTTCAATCATTAGCCATTCAAGCAGGATCTTGGATGCGCTTGCTTTAGTGTCTGGTATGAAGTAGAAGTACACATTGGGGTCTACTTCCCACAGTACAGCCAGGTGTTGCCAACCTCTACAGTTACTCTTGTTCAGAAACTTACAAAGCTCTTCCATCGGAACACTGTTTGGCGCGAAGACCTCTTTCATAGACCGAGAATAATCATCTGGAAGTCAGATTGATTTTAATATGAAATTGAAAAGCATTTCTTTGATGTCCAACAAAAGCCAGAAATACTCATATGACGCCGGTCACGTTGCCCCTGCAACATCTGGGTCAAGGTCGTTTTAAAACGTTTGTGACTCATTCCCATTCCCAAACGGTACTGTCAGCATGTGACTGAGGCTCGAGACATAAAAGCACCAAACCAGTCGCGACTTTCGTGTCGGGTTATTTTGCATTTTTGTGGTAGCGTACCGGTGCAAAGATCACCCACCCCCACCCCCTCCTCCCCAAAATGGCTGCCAGATGTTGCTTAGAGGCCCGTAAAAGCTAGACCCACTATCTTTATGGAGTCAAAACTTACCTTGTGTGATTCCATATTTTTCGAAAAGCTTCGATATTTCTTTTTCTCTGCCAAGGGTTATCATGTGCTTACGAAGCGTACCCAACTCAAGATCTTTGCGTGGCAATGCACTGTATGCATACTCCACGAAGAATCGCTCCGCTGGGTTGGTTCCTGTTTCTATCTGATCCAACACATGAGGGTCAATACCAAGCTCGTTGCCTAGGCGACGCCAGTTGAACAGACCAGCCTCGTCTAATTTACTTGTAACATTCTCCAACAACTCGTAGTTATCCACCAACAGCAAGACTTGTTCCACTGTTTTTTGTCTGTCGGCACTTTCTGAAAGTTAACAAGAATTCATACTCAGGCTCTCCCAGCCTTAAATTTCAGTGTTCTTCCTGTCGCGACCCATTCTCGTACCCAGGGCCCACTCGTCATTTGGTCGACGAGTGGGCTCTGGGTACGAGAATGGTCGCGACCAACTTGACCGGGAGACCTGGAACCTAATAAATAAATACCGTATTTCCTCGATTAAGCGCCCCCTCCCCTCCCCAAGAAATATGGTACAGTAAGAGATTACAGAATATGGCATACAATTTGTGTTAATTTTACTACAAAGTTACGGCATGTTGCTATATGTAGTACCGTATTAAAGTTATGTTTCCGAGTTCAAATCACGTTTTAAAATTAGCCCCCCCCCCCCCCCCCCCCCGACCACAAAATTTGAACTACGTACGGTACATAAATATGTCCCATCTTCTTCTTTTCTCCTGCATGTTATTATTATTATTATTATTATTATTATTATTATTATTATTATTATATTATTATTATTATTATTATTATTATTATTATTATTATTATTATTATTATTATTATTATTATTATTATTATTATTATTATTATTATTATTATTATTGTTACCTGAAACCTTTTCTTCAATCATGTCAGCTAAATCTTTCCTTTGTATCGCTCGCAGTTTAGATACAAGGTGTTGAACAGCGATCACTCCCACTTGTGGTAACTTGAACAGTTCTGATGCAGGGCTGTGGTTGTAGTTACTGTTACATTTAGCCTTGATAACGGGATGGGCGTTAACTCTGTCCGCCAAGACTGTAACGTCTCTAAGTAAATACCCCCTTCTATCTAAGATGATACTGAGATCTTGCAGCACAGTGGAGTCTTTTTGGCATAAATCGCATATAGTCTCTGAGATAAAACAAGCCGTCTGTCAGAATATATCCGCACCTTCAAGGGCCGTACACAGCATGCACAGGGGCAGGGGGCAGTTACCCCCCCCCCCCCCCCCCCCCCCCCCCCCCCCCCCCCCCCCCCCCCCCCCCCCCCCCCTTACCCCCCCCCCCCCTATTTTTATTTACTTTTTGCTGTTAAATACGTATTGCCTCCTTCCTGAATTTTGGGTTATGTACGGCCCTGCCTTCCATGTCTTTCATGTGATTATTTTTATCTTCTAGGAACTGAGTACGTAGTTACCCAATCAGGAAGGGCGCCTAATGTGACCTCGTGGAGTCCCGTTCGCGCCTTTCCTGACTGGAAAACGCGCAGTCTTTTGGGTTATGTACGGCCCTGAGCTCGAGAGGTCTATTCAGGTGCATGCGGCCTTTCTCCTCGATTATTTTAAGACCCTGAGTGTTGGGTCAGGCCAGGGACTCGAACCACGAAACTCCCGTACAGCAGACCGGTATTCAACCAACTGAGTGAACTAGCTCAGTGTAACACTCTTATTTTATGTTGTTAACTAGCTGTAACAAACCATTTGGACACTAACCTTGTCTAAGACTGCGTGGAATCAACACTTTTACAGAGGTAGCGGTCGTTGCTTTGTCAGTAACAATTTTGAAGATTGAAATTTCAGTTAGTGATATAAATTTACAAACATCACAATGAATATATCGTCTAAAGCAGCCATTATTAGAATGATTTGATTTGATTTGATTCACTTTTGGTTTTGAGCATTAAAATTCCATTTACCTTCCTCTTCAGTAGAATAACCAACGTTTGTCGTTGATAGTTCGGCTACAGACGACATACTGCGTTCTACTGGTGGTGGTCTACGTTCATGGACTTCATGGTCTAAAACGATTCAGACAGAATTTTGAGTCATTGTGACTGAAATCCTTTCCATGCAACTCTTTCAACACTACAGCTAACAGTTTACATGCACGTCTACTCTTGAGTAGCGCGCAAGCTCCTCAGTATTGAGTTGTATGGCATGGAAGGCCAGTAAGCGCCTAGGAATCAACGTTCAAAAAATGACACGCTAGCAGCCGTTACTAAATAAATATACTAGAAATAATGTAACGATAAATGATGGCGTTGCGTGCTTCTTTAACGCTTTTATTTTCTTCATTTGTTAGTAATATATACGGCTACATATATTTCTATTATATTTCTATATTATTCTTGTAAATACGTGTGTGAATAACAAAAATTCCTAAGTCCGGTAATGATGTGTACTTACTTTGTGGTCATTTGAGGGTGGTTCTGATCCAGGATTAGAGTCATTATCTTCCCCATCATCATCATTACCATCACCAGCAGCAGCACCATTATCACCACCACCAGCACCACCAGCAGCAGCAGCACCACCACCAGCAGCACCATTATCACCACCAGCAGCACCATTATCACCACCACCAGCAGCAGCACCACCAGCAGCAGCAGCACCACCACCAGCAGCAGCACCACCACCAGCACCACCACCACCACCACCAAGACTACTACTAATACTACTGCCACCAGGATCACTAGCAGTATCATTGTCGCTGCTACAATTAGCATCACCACTAATCGCTAGGTTGGACCTGATGGCACAGGTTAAAGAGGGGGGAAACTGTTCTTGGTTGGACGAGGAAGACTCTGTGGCTGATTGATTGTCTGACGAAGCCTTCCATACATCTGTGGGTTCTTAAAAGCGAGAATGAATGAAAGAAACGTATATTAAAGTAGGAAGGATTAGAGAGAAAGAGAGAAAGAAAGAAAGAGAAAGGAAGGAAGAAAAGAAGGAAGGTAGAAAAGAAGGAAGGTAGAAAAGAAGGAAGGAAGAAAAGAAGGAAGGAAGAAAAAGGAAGGAAGGAAGGAAGGAAGGAAGGAAGGAAAAAGAAGGAAGGAAGGAAGAGAAGGAAGGAAAGAAGGAAGGAAGGAAGAAAGGAAGGAAGGAAGGAAGGAAGGAAGGAAGGAAGGAAGGAGGAAGGAAGGAAGAAAGAAGGAAGGAAGGAAGGAAGGAAGGAAGGAAGGAAGGAAGGAAGGAAGGAAGAAGAAGGAAGGAAGGAAGGAAGGAAGGAAGGAAGGAAGGAAGGAAGGAAGGAAGGAAGGAAGGAAGGAAGGAAGGAAGGAAGGAAGGAAGGAAGGAAGGAAGGAAGGAAGGAAGGAAGGAAGGAAGGAAGGAAGGAAGGAAGGAAAGGAAGGAAGGAAGGAAGGAAGGAAGGAAGGAAGGAAGGAAGGAAGCCAAGAAGGAACACCATCTTATTCAAATTGCATATATCCATCCGTTATTTATCTTCAAGCAAGAAATTACGCCATTCTAAATTACCTTCATTTGCAAAACTGTAGACAGTAATTTTTCTGCTGTCTTCAAGCTTTTGGTATTTTATTTAACTTCCAGCCACTGTAATTTTATCGTCAAGGAGAAGAGGGCCATCGACCAAGTCGTCAAAAACTCCATCTTCGAGAACAAGGCTGTTGTTGTTTTGCTCGCTTCTTTTCAGCTCAAAGCAAATTAGAACCATCTTTTCCTTCTGTTTGCCAAGACCGTAAAACTTTTTATCTTTCTCAAAAACAACACACTTGATCCCAGTACTGTGTTGCTGCCCGCGACAACTTTGCTGTAGTTTCTGAGAAACTTCGATTCGTTGAAAGTTGCAGAGTCGCAAGGGATAAACAAATGAACTCCGGCCTTGGAGTCCTTGACAATTATCTCATCAACTTTCGGCAAGAGATTGACTTCGCATTTCATTTCTCTTTTGGGTGACTGAGTAGAATCAACTACAGTTATCACAGCCTTTACACATCCTTCTAGATCAGCCACATCAGTTTGCGTCCAATAAGCAAAGTACTTTGTGTTTTTATACTTTTCCAAGTACGAGAATATTGGCTCAGTCAACAGTTTCATGTTGTCGTCGTTTCTCACGATACAACCTACAACTCCTACAACTTCATCAGTTTCTACGCCATTCTTTTTAGATAGCAAAACTCTAGCAATTCCTTCACTGTCATTTGGCTGTTTAGGATCTCCGCGGAACCAGCTCATGAATCGCTGCATCAGTAGTTTTAGTGGTCAGTCAGTCGACGTGGAAGTGACCTATACAATTTAAAAATGCATAAACGTTTTGTATTTGTTAATTGGGAATCTGTTAGCTGAAGGCACCCGGCTTTATTATGAGACTTCACTAATAAAGTATGAACACTCTATAGGCTTTCTATGTCTGGCCCACAGCGCTATCCGACGGATAGGTCTTATCCAACGGATAAAACTGATGCAGTTATCCAATAAATTTTATCCGTTGGAAAGGACTTTTACGTTCTAATTCACTTCGTTCAAACGAACGTAAATTATTTACCCCTTAAATTACGAGAATAAGACAGACTACGAAGTATGGTTGGTTCGCTGCGGACCCAATAATCATTTATTAACAGCAATCAAAACCGATACCAATATACAATAAGACTTTCTAATAAAACAGCTGAGTTCAAGTGCAAGACTCCTCCCAAGTGAAGGCTATATATGTACACTGGACTTTGACATATTGTCTGGCTTAACTCTGCTTCAGATTCCGACTTTCAACATCTGAAATGGAACCATAGTAGAGTACATGTGCTCCAACGTATATAATATTCGATGTTCCTTTTCTTTTCTTCTGGACAGCCATGCCAATCAAAGGGCGTGTGGGTCAGCCGTGCCAATGCCATTAGGAGCTTATTTCGACTACAATTCGTAAATGGTTCAACAGGAACTGATAATACATAGTTCAGCAATAATCTACACGTCATAGCCTGACACGAAAACCCCAACAACCACAGTGTGGTAAAAATAGGGAACGTGTAGCCCCTTCTATGCTAAGACGTAACCTTTGGGGATTTAAGGGTTACAACTGAAATTATCCAATATGTGGAATATGTGAAGTCGGCCAAACTTTGAAGTATGGAATGCTGAAGAAGATATCTGAAATGAGAAATGAAAAACCAACACAACAACAAGAAAGAACACGCACAAATGAATCAAGTGAATGTATGTCAGTACACGACTGAATTACGGATTTTTACTAAGAACTTCACTGTTGTGTATATATTCTCAAAACATTTAGATGGTTACTTAAGCCAGAGCTTGGAAACGGCACCATCACTTTCACTTGGTTTCTCTTACACCACACGAACAACTTCTCGATCTCATTAACATATATTTTGGGTTGTGCTCTGAACTCTTGACTTTAACATAGTACTTATAGTATCATATGGACGTTTGGTCTAAGATGTTCCGGTAAATTACTCCAAGTTGGACTTGAGTAAATGGCCTGTAAATACATAAACAGAATATCTTATATCGTTAGGTCTCGTAGGAGGCGTTCTCGTACACTCATGGGAACAGGCACTGGAAAAACGCCAATGATTTGTCTTTCAACTTTTTCACATTTGACGCAGTGTCTGTGAAAATAAGAACAGAATATACTATATTAAATACATCGCTAAGAGGCTGCCTCTCATACAGTTCAATCGTGGCCAGCGCCATCGATTGGCTATTTTGTGATGCATACACACCGGTTAGTGCCGTTGGTGTTTTTCTTGGCCAGTGCCAACTTCCCTTACTTCTATATCAAATCGAACCGCCAGCCAGCGCCGTCGGTGTGTATTTCGTTTACATTAATGTGCCTGTGCAGACTTCTACCACTCGCTCCGGCCAGTGCCTTTCGTGTTTTTCATGGCCAGTGCCAACTTCCGTTGCGTACTTTTATAGAAATCTAACCACCAGCCAGTGTCGTCGGTGTGTCCCGACTTCTATTACTCACTCCCTTCTAATAGCTCAACGATTACACAATTAGAGAAACAGTAACTTTTGTCTATGCATACTTTTCCTTGTAGCATGGCCAACGCCGCTTTTCATAAGCGCTTTTGAGCTCGTGTCCCGCTTTTGATTACCTTAAATTCGTAAACACTGTTCCGCTAACACTCAATTTATTTTTGCCTGATGTTTGACCAGAACTCTAGAGTTACTTATAGCGGTAAATTCACAGGCTAAATGCCATGATATGTCCGTAAACTCTTTCGGATCCCAGTATAGGGAATTATAATTTCTTCCATTCTCTAGCGCAGTTCTACCTTCTTCGACCACGTGACCTTTGACATAACGTTGAGAGTTGATTGTATCTGATATTGTAATTGAAATATTTCGATAGCTAGTATGTGTAAATCTGGTTTCATACTTCCGATCTCTACGATCTTTTCTGCCGCTTGGTTGTCCGAAACCATTTTACGTGCGATCCGGCCAGGATGGGTCGAGGGCTTTTGAACAGTTTGACTTTCGATTTTCGCTTTGGATTAACACTCTAATTTTATTTTAACCATGCAAGCACAAACTATTAACACCAAAATAAATTGTCTGACTAAAAGCTGTTTTAGTGTTGTACAAAGCCATGCTGCTTTCTGTTTCAAATTTGACTGGGTAATTCTGGGGAAAACATCAGCAACAATAGTAAATATACAGATCTAGCCCATGTGGACAGTTATGATCAAATCAAATGTTCACTTTGGATTAACACTCTAATTTCACTTTTGCCTTTCAAAAACCATCACAAATAACTTGAACTCTTTGCTAAAGCAGTTTTAGCCTTGTACAAAACGTATCCTCATGGCCATGCTATTGGTTTTTGGCGCTCAACTGATACGTGCGTTCGTAAAACGTCTCCTCTTAAAACGGCCTTCGTTAACTCATCGATTCTTTAACTTGTAACCAGTTATTGGTCTATCAACTCTCTACGCTGTACACTGTTATCTTATACATTGTACACTAATAAACACTGATTTGTTGGATGGCGCCTACCCTCCAACTTGTGTTGTCGTAATCACTTAAATATGAAACGTTTTCTACTCTGCTGAGCGAAGCGAAAGAGAATAGAAGCCTACCCTTGATTGAACTTAATAAGTTATTCTGCCAGAAATTAACGTCTTCGATACAATAATGGGACCAATTAACGTAGCTGGGGAATCGAGCTCGATGAAAGTAATCGAGCTCGATCTCTAGATCGTGCACGATCTCTTTGGAATACACCAATCGAGCTCGATCTCTAGATCGTGCACGATCTCTTGTCAATCGAGCTCGATCTATGAATCGTACACGATCCTAATCGAGCTCGATCTAGAGATCGTGTACGATCTCTCGAATACACCAATCAAGCTCGATCTATAGATCGTATATTTAAAGACCTGATTCCTTAAAGTGCGTCATTTTGACATCATCTCTATATCCTCTCTATGAACCTCTATAA
This sequence comes from Actinostola sp. cb2023, assembly GCA_033675265.1. Classification (NCBI taxonomy): domain Eukaryota; kingdom Metazoa; phylum Cnidaria; class Anthozoa; order Actiniaria; family Actinostolidae; genus Actinostola; species Actinostola sp. cb2023. The sequence goes on from JAUJYZ010000872.1 coordinate 43,051, forward strand.
CAAAATCACAAAATACTGAAACCTCCAACTATGCACTTAAGTTATAGGCACTTTAACGTTCATAATCACAATATATCATAATTTATTTTTTATTTTTTTATTTTTTATTTATTTATTATTTATTATTTATTATTATTTTTTTATTTTTTATTTAATTTTTATTTTTTTTTTTTTATTTTTATTTTCTTTATTTTTTTTATTTTATTTAATTTTTTATTTTTATTTATTTAATTTTATTTATTATTTTATTTATTATTAATTATTAATTATTTATTATTTTTTTTATTTATTTTTTATTTATTTTTTATTTTTTATTTTTTTTATTTATTTATTTTTTTTCTATTTATTTATTATTATTTTTTATTTTTTTATTTTATTTATTGTTTATTTTTTATTTATTTTTTATTTTTTATTTATTTTTTATTTATTATTTATTTATTATTTATTATTTTTTATTTATTATTTATTATTTATTTATTTATTTTTTTTATTTTTTATTTTTTTTTTTATTTTTTTATTTTTCATTTTATCATCATTTTATTATTTATTCATTTATTTATTTATCCATTTATTTATTTACCATTTATTTTTTGTTAATTCATTTATTTATAAATTATTTCTCTATTTATTCATCTTTTTTTCTATTTATTTTTCTATTTTTTTTTTTATTTATTTTTATTAATTTATTTTTTTTATTTTTTATTTATTAATTATTTATTTTTTATTTTTTATTTATTTATTTTTTATTTATTTTTTATTTTTTATTTTTTATTTATTTATTATTTATTTTTTATTTTATCATCATTTTATTATTTATTCATTTATTTATTTATCCATTTATTTATTTACCATTTATTTTTTGTTAATTCATTTATTTATAAATTATTTCTCTATTTATTCATCTTTTTTCTATTTATTTTTCTATTTATTTATTATTATTATTATTATTTATTTATTTATTTTTTTATTTTTTTTATTTTTTTTATCTATTTATTTATAAATCTTTTATTTATTTATTTTATTTTATTTTATTTTATTTTATTTATATTTTTTTTATTTTTTTATTTATTCTTTCCTCCACACGTCTTCCTCTTTCAATATGTATGGATTTGATTTCATTTGCCACCCCCCAAAAAACAATTCTACTTTTTATTTATTTTTATCTTTATCTTTTTCTTTTTTCTTTTTTCCACTTTTCCCGTTTCCTTCCACGTCCACTTCCCCTTCTTTTTTTTTTAATATATTTTTTTTTTTACTTTCTATTAGTTTTATTTCTTACTTTTTACTTTTTTTTATTTTTTATTTCAAAGATAGTTCTCATTTTATTCATCTATAACCATCCATCCATCTATTTATTTTCACTTCTCCATCCTATTTTTATTTTTCTTCTTTTCACATACCCCTTCAATATGTATGGATTTAATTGCATTTGCCACCCACAAAAAAAAAAAAAAAATTAAAAAAAATTAAAATTAAAAATAACACCAATAATGATGATGATCATTTTCAAATTAGGTTTGACAAAGCTACAATCTCCCAACAGAACACTTACACTTTACAGGTAAGTACTTCGGAAATCAAGTACTTGCGGAGTTGAGGCAAAGGGTCTGAAGTGATTGCACTTCAGGTGCCTAAAGGAAGGAGAAATCCCTTTTCATTTCTATAGGTTTCAGGGGAAGGACTCCTGGAACAAAGGGTCTGAAGTGATTGCACTTCAGGTGCTTAAAGGAAGGAGAAATCCCTTTTCATTTCTATAGGTTTCAGGGGAGGACTCCTGGAACAAAGGGTCTGAAGTGCAATCACTTCAGGTGCTTAAAGGAAGGAGAAATGACTTTTCATTTCTATAGGTTTCAGGACTCCTGGAACAAAGGGTCTGAAGTGCAATCACTTCAGGTGCTTAAAGGAAGGAAATCCCTTTTCATTTCTATAGGTTTCAGGGGAAGGACTCCTGGAACAAAGGGTCTGAAGTGATTGCACTTCAGGTGCTTAAAGGAAGGAGAAATCCCTTTTCATTTCTATAGGTTTCAGGGGAAGGACTCCTGGAACAAAGGGTCTGAAGTGATTGCACTTCACTTCAGGTGTTTAGGAGGAAGGAGAAATCCCTTTTCATTTCTATAGGTTTCAGGGGAGGACTCCTGGAACAAAGGGTCTGAAGTGCAATCACTTCAGGTGCTTAAAGGAAGGAGAAATCCCTTTTCATTTCTATAGGTTTCAGGGGGGACTCCTGGAACAAAGGGTCTGAAGTGATTGCACTTCAGGTGTTTAGGAGGAGGAGAAATCCCTTTTCATTTCTATAGGTTTCAGGGGGGACTCCTGGAACAAAGGGTCTGAAGTGATTGCACTTCAGGTGCTTAAAGGAAGGAGAAATCCCTTTTCATTTCTATAGGTTTCAGGGGGGTGGAACAAAGGGTCTGAAGTCACACTTCAGGTGCTTAAAGGAAGGAGAAATCCCTTTTCATTTCTATAGGTTTCAGGGGGGGACTCCTGGAACAAAGGGTCTGAAGTGATTGCACTTCAGGTGTTTAGAGGAAGGAGAAATCCTTTTCATTTCTATAGGTTTCAGGAGAAAATGCACTTCAGGTGTTTAGAGGAAGGAGAAATTTTCATTTCTATAGGTTTCAGGGGAGGACTCCTGGAACAAAGGGTCTGAAGTGCAATCACTTCAGGTGCTTAAAGGAAGGAGAAATCCCTTTTCATTTCTATAGGTTTCAGGGGGGGACTCCTGGAACAAAGGGTCTGAAGTGCAATCACTTCAGGTGCTTAAAGGAAGGAGAAATCCCTTTTCATTTCTATAGGTTTCAGGGGAGGACTCCTGGAACAAAGGGTCTGAAGTGCAATCACTTCAGGTGCTTAAAGGAAGGAGAAATCCCTTTTCATTTCTATAGGTTTCAGGGGGGGACTCCTGGAACAAAGGGTCTGAAGTGCAATCACTTCAGGTGCTTAAAGGAAGGAGAAATCCCTTTTCATTTCTATAGGTTTCAGGGGGGACTCCTGGAACAAAGGGTCTGAAGTGATTGCACTTCAGGTGTTTAGAGGTGCTTAAAGGAAGGAGAAATCCCTTTTCATTTCTATAGGTTTCAGGGGGGGACTCCTGGAACAAAGGGTCTGAAGTGATTGCACTTCAGGTGTTTAGAGGAAGGAGAAATCCCTTTTCATTTCTATAGGTTTCAGGGGGGGACTCCTGGAACAAAGGGTCTGAAGTGATTCATTTCACTTCAGGTGCTTAGAGGATGGCTTAGATGGAAACCCCTTTTCTGGATAAAAGGGTCATATTTCTTTAGTGAATTGAGGATTTTATTCCAACTTATAACTCAATATATTAATAAGTATTAAAATGTATTAAATTATGTGTAAAGCCAGTGATACTTCCACTATTGTTATTTTTCGTCCACAGGTGACTAACAAAGTAATAGACACTAAAGCCAAAAGGTGAGACATCAACAAACGGATAGTTTGTGTCTTATTTTTGCTCCGAAAGTATCGCAAGCGTCCAAGATATATGTTCTTCGAACAACAATTCAACCATATGAATCCTACGTACAAACCATATTTTTTTTATAGGTTCTCTAAGGATTTACAATGGAGAATGAAGGAAGAAGATACATGAAAGAAAGGGATCGTTGGATCCGAAAAAAGGGAAAAAAAAAAAAAAAAACGTTATATGTAAATGGATCCTGTAAATGAAATAAAAGATCTTCAGCTCAGATTGTTTGTTTTTGTATGTAAAAAGGTCACAATTACTAGAGTTATTAGGTTGTACGTGTACTGTTTCATGCAATGGAATATTCTTCTTCTTCTTCCTCTTCTTCTTCCACATACGAATATTCTCATGGGGGAGATACCCTTTGAAATAAACAATGTTCAAATAATCATATCTATCAGATGATGACAGGTGCACACACTAGCGGGATCCCATTTTATACTGACAAATGTTGAAGCAAAAAAAAAATCGCGAAATTGATGTCGCGCAAATTAAGTTACCGTTTTGTTGCTTGGACTCTAATTTCATTATCCCCTCCCCTCCGTCCCCCCTTCCCCCTCCCTAACCATCCATTTTTTGGGACTCGTAGAACTCGTATAGAAACTCGAAGTGAGAGAACGTATACGATCTAGAGATCGAGCTCGATTGGTGTATTCGAGAGATCGTACACGATCTATAGATCGAGCTCGATTAGGATCGTGTACGATTCATAGATCGAGCTCGATTGACAAGAGATCGTGCACGATTCATAGATCGAGCTCGATTGGTGTATTCAAAAGAGATCGTGCACGATCCGGCTAGAGATCGAGCTCGATTACTTTCATCGAGCTCGATTCCCCAGCTACGTTAATTGGTCCCAATAATGTGCAAGCTGCATGACGGAGTCCCAATGCTCGGCGCATACGATTAATAGAATACAGCCGTGTTTAGTCAGAGTACGAGTAATTTTTCCTAATACTGGGCTAGTAGAAATGATCTGACCGGTGAAGGAGGCTAACCCTATATGGTAGTAACCACAAACTTGCGCTCTCTGAAACTATCCATGGTGTTTAGTATTTTTTCAACTCTTCTAGGTGTTATCTCGATAATACCTTGGGAGCTGTCCCAAACTAGGCCTAACCAAGTGATTCTGTGGCAGGGGTCCCAAGCTAATTTTTCGTCGTTTGTCGCGAAACTCGCACTTTCCAGATCTTTCTTAATTATTTTGGCTAGAGTACTAGACGAATTATAATCCTTATCAATAAACCAGCCGTCGTCTAAAAACAACGCTAAACATATCCCTAGATATCTCCGATGCTTAACGAGTGGCTACAGTGCCTTAGTAAATATATGCGAAGCGGTTGACAAACCAAATGGTAATACGGTAAAGACGTAATATTTTGTCTCCCGAGTCGCGCCAGACTTCCAGGAATTGGTGGTGCTCCGCTAATTCTATGTGGTGATAATCGCTCTTCAAATCAAGCTATAGCATGTAGCCTTCTAACGTGAAGTAGTTCATAACGATCTTCCAGTCTTCGTATTTGATGCGTAACTTCTGTACACATTTGTTGACGTGCCTTAGATCTAGAATTAGCCTCTTTTTGCCGTTTGGCTGCACAGACACCGGAGTAACTATTAATGGCGGCTCAAAACTTTCCTTAACTCAGTAGGATTGCACGATGTCTTCGTCAACGAATTATTGATGTAAATTAGATGATTTGTTATTCTTAAGCCGCATGGGACTTGGTGACTCGACAACCACTATCTATCACATCCAAAATAACCTTTGATGTTCCAATTCTTCCCAAAATTTCAAATGCTTTTTTAAGTTCCCTTTAACTTGGGGCAGGTAGCATGTTTTGATTCCAATTCGTACTGATCCTCTAAAAATTATACCTGTGTACGAGGCTCTACATCCTCTAGTTCTTCATTACTTGGCATTGCTGGTTGATGCAGCTCTTGAAGGTGAATTATACGTGTAGCCGCTTGGAAGCGGGAATCGATTAGCGGCTTGTGAGCTTGAGGTTTTCCAGCTGGATTGACAGTCCTTTGCCCAGTGACCCATTCGTTGGCAACGGTAGCACCTGATGTTTTCCATGTTAAGTTCTCTATAGCCTGTAAAAGGGAAAGCAGTATCAGGCAAAAAATAGAATATCTATTTTATTAAAACATAAATAGTGCTAATTATAGGGGCGGGCGGGTGGGAATTAAACATGAATACACAATCGGGTCCGCGAGCGTGAGAGCAGGACACTTGTTCTGCTACACCTTATATACTCTGGAGACGCCGCCCCCGCGCTCGCTGGAATTGAGCGCCTAACAATGGAATCATATAACTGTTTATCTAACTCTACATACCAGCGGAAAATACATATCCAGTGGATAGCGCTATTCACCTTTCGTGCAACCGGGGTCAGCTATTGGTGTGCAGATTGCACTCACACATATCTATATATAATATTATATTTATATGTGAACATACTTATTAGCAACAGTGTATACATAACTTCACAAGTGACTTCACTGACTTAGCCGCAATAAATAAGGAGCTCAGTACGTGTCTACGTGATATCAGGAAAGTAATGCCATCGTTTAAATCGATTCCAAACTCGACGTTTCGGGATCTGAAGCTAGAGAGGGGGCCTTTACACAAACTCATCAAAATCAAATCAATTGAACTCAAAGTCAAAAGGTAATCAAATGAACTCAAAGGCAAATCAAATGAACTCGACACATACATGTATATACATAGTCTCCCTCGTCACGCAACTGTCGACAGTCATTGTCAGGTCTCTCCTCGCGCAGCTGACATTGTCCTTGTTCTTCAACCAACTGGCATTCATTTTCAAGTACTTCCTTAAGCTACTTGTAGCCTCTTCTTACGGCGTTTTATCCGAGGATATTGGGTTCCGAGGATATTGGGTTACCTGTGGTGGGGGTTAATTAACCGCGGGGGACTAAGGCGAGGGGGAGGAACGCCGAAAAGTATAAATATATATGAACCTGTATTTTTTAAGTCAGCCTAAAAAGGTTCTTATACTGTTAACGTTAGCTAGAGTGTATCTATTATACATTATAAAATAAGAACTTTTTTTCAAAAAAAAAAAAAAAAATCAAACAAAAATCAAAAAAATCAAACAAAAAAAAAATCAAAAAAAAAAAAAAAAAAAAGGATCTTTTCAAATTTGAGGCTAAAACAGGTTGTTATGTAAAGGGGGTCTAAATGGGTAATCTTAGCCTAACAGGTTCTTAAAAACCAGGTTCTTATATGCGGGGTTTTACTAGTAGAGATTGTATGCGTGAAGCCCCTATACAGAAGAAACTTAACTGAAATATCCATTCAGTTATTTATTCAATCGGCTTGCAAATCACTCACACAAAGACAAAATGGTAACTTTATTAATACTCGAAACTTGAAGTATACAATGAGCCGCAGGGCCGGCGTAGCCATCGTTCACCACCAACTATAATTAGGTAAAATAATATAAAAATCCTAATAATAATAATAATAATAACACTTTATTGGGTAAACTAGAATTACAAAGTAATTGACATTTAGGCCCATCTATTATTAGGTAAAATAATATAAAAATTGAAATGTTTAAAAAAGTAATTTTAACAGATGACCAATCCATTAGTGCTGGGAAGAGAAAATGAGGAAAGAGAAGGAATCTCTGGTACCCCATGCCACACCCCCATCATGTCGGCCCTTAATTCTATTTTTAGAACAGTGGTTATTTTAGCTTTTATTATTACAATTTATTGTTACCAAAATATTGTTACCATTGATAATGGACAAACAGTTGTGAAATATATAGCCTTGGCACAATGAGTTATTTGTGTTTACATAACGTCATCTCTGATTAAGGTGGCTCCGTCGAAATTCCAGACGCATTCGTCTGAAATATAACTTCGGCCATAACTCTTTTAATATTCGCGTGATGGACTATCAGACTTGGAGAACGTTGAAGCTATTATTTCGCAATATTACAACATAATTCGATTTCCCTTTCCGCAAATATTCTTAGTGATATCGGAGCTACAGTGGACCTTGTTCTCGCTACTTTAATAAACGCGCTCAAAATAAAAAGTGTCAGATATTTTTGCGTAAAAGTTTGTAAGCTGCGTAGTTGGCTAAAAAGTTTGTGAATCGTGTTCAATTGACTTGGTGAATATCCTAACTATTTCAGCAAAATCGGCGAAACCAAAATAAACAGGTTATGTATTTTAGTCAGTCATGAATTTGAATGCTGTTTCATTCTACTTACTTTAGCATAAAGAACATGGTCGGCTTCACAAAGGGAGGTGACCCCTGTATTCGCCACTGTCATTATCATGCAATATTTGTTTTATGTCATGTGACAGTTCTTTCAGTATTAAAGTATTGTGCTCCAGGATGGACAACCTTTTTTTGTCAGTTTAGCGGCTCGGTTCCTAACTCCTAACTCGGTTCCTAACTCGAATCCTAACTCGAATCCTAACTCGAATCCTAACTCGAATCCTAACTCGAATCCTATCTCGAATCCTAACGCGAATCCTAACTCGAATCCTAACTCGAATCCTAACTCGAATCCTAACTCGAATCCTAACTCGAATCCTAACTCGAATCCTAACTCGAATCCTAACTCGAATCCTATCTCGAATCCTAACGCGAATCCTAACTCGAATCCTAACTCGAATCCTAACTTACTCGAATCCTAACTCGAATCCTAACTCGAATCCTAACTCGAATCCTAACTTACTAGTTAGTTTATCTCAGCATCTCCATTATCTGCAGTCCTACAAATAGACGGCTAGCTACATGCAACAAAACCCCTTGAACTTTTCCGGGTTTTCTCTGCCGTCGAAGCACATGGCAAATTGAAACTGTTTTCCTCAAGTTAGAATCGTCTCAAGTGTCCCAAATTCACAATAATTTCAGTCAGGAATCCACAAAGGATAATTTGGTAAAATCCTATATTTAATTTTTGAAGTTAAAAAAACGTTCCGTTCCCAAAATAGATTGAATCTAAAAATAGAATTAACGGGGATATGATGGGTCAAGAGCCCAATACGGGAGATTCCTTCTCTCATCTCATTTCATTTTCTCAGTCTTGGACAGGGTGCTGGGCAATCCCATCAGCATTCCAGAAACCATAGCTAAATGAAACTTTAAGAGTGGATGCCAGTAAGGATCGAGACTAATTCTTCAACTCAAAAAATTCGAATTTAATTTTATTTCTCCATATCATTCCTTTCGATGACCTATTTTAGGGAAAAATACTAAAAAGTTCCAGCGAATTTTATTTTAGGAAAAATTTCCAGTTTTTAAAAACCCGTCTATCTACTTAATTTTTTTGACTAAATTATAAGCCAACTTTGAACAGTCGGTGTGTGTGCACCTCTAGAACTACAACAATGACATTAAGAACACTTAATAAACGTTTCTTGGTCTTTTCTACTGTGTAATTTATTTTTCTGTAACTTCTGTAGTTATTTTTCAAATTTGGTTTTAAAAAGGTATACTGAGCGCCATGAACGGAACGTTGAAATATAGGCAATGTTTGAGGTACGAAAAAGGAATCTGGTACATAAATTTTTGATGAAAACGCCATGCCCTAGGAAAGCTTCACGTTTGCTCTATCAGTTTAGAAAGTTTCAAGCTTGGGAATTCAATGTAGCATTTTTGAGAAATAAAACTATTATGCTTGGGACTGCCAAAATTAGCATAATTTTCGTCCTGTGGCGGACATTTTTGTCATCCAAACACAAAACCTAACGCCAAAACACGGCTATCTTGCATTTTTAGTTGATTGCTGCTGATGGAAAACAATGTTCGAGTCAATAGGAATGATTTTCAACAATGTTTGTGTTTCGATGGTCGTAAATAACTCTCGCAAAAGTTAAAATTAGCATAGATGGTCGATCAGATAACAGCAAAATACGAATTTTGTTTAAACAACGTATATACGAAATTCCACCCATTCAAGCAAGTATGAATTCTGTTTAGTATTATATTTTATGATTAAAACTATTATTTCATGCCGCAAAAAAATTATTCGAAGGGCAGTAGCGTGACTTGCAGCAGCTACATTGCGTTACATAATTGGCTTGTCAACAAAGTGGAGCATCGTGTCAAAATATCCGAACTCTTCATGATAAAGCGCCAGTTTGAACTAGAAATCAGTGCAATTGTTTGTAAATCTTATTTGGAGCAAACTCTAAGCATTTTAGAGTGAAGAACCACAATTTTCGGAAAAACGGTGTGTTTATATTTGATCAATGAATATGCTAATTGTCACTATTTAAGGAGCTTATGTGGCTGAAATAGCTCAACTATGGTTGATAATAACTCTTATTAACTCCAAGATTGTTATCAGTTGGCAGCGAGCAACTAAAAGTGCAAGATAGTCGTGTTTTGGAATTAAGTTTTGTGTTTTAACGACAAAAATGTCCGCCACAGGACGAAAATTATGCTAATTTTGGCAGTCCCAAGCCTAATAGTTTTATTTCTCAAAAATGCTACATTGAATTCCCAAGCTGGAAACTTTCTAATCTGATAGAGCAAACGTGAATCTTTCCTGGGACATGGCGTTTTCTTCAAAAATTGATGTACCAGATTCCTTTTTCGTATCTCAAACATTGCCTATATTTCAACGTTCCGTTCATGGCGCTCAGTATACCTTTTTAAAACCAAATTTGAAAAACAACTACAGAAGTTACAGAAAAATAAATTATGCAGTAGAAAAGACCATGAAACGTTTATTCAGTGTACTGAATGTCATTGTTGTAGAGCTAGAGGCGAACACACACCGACTGTTCAAATTTAGCTTATTATTTAGCCGAAAATGTTCGGTCGACAGACCGGTTTTTAAAAACTGGAAATTTCTCCTAAAATAAAAATCGCTGGAACTTTTTAGTATTTTTCCCTAGAATAGGTCATCGAAAGGAATGATATGGTGAAAGAAAATTAAATTCGAATTTTTTGAGTTGAAGAATTAGTCTCGATCCTTACTGGCATCCACTCTTAAGAACCTCACTCCTTTTTTTGTATTCGAAGATAAAGTTGCTTGCCTCATTCACCACAACCTTGGCATAACTGGCATCGGCATTTGTAATCCATCTTTTGATTAACAGCTCATTCTGTAGTACCTTAGGAACGTCCTGATCACCATTCATTCGATTGAATATGTACCTCAATTTGCTGTCATCTGTAACTAGAACACGAGTGACTGTCGTAGTGTCTGTAGTTGTGTAACCCAACGAATCATGAGAATAAATAACTTGATTTAAAATTAAATTGAAAACATCCAAGGAAACTTGCTGGGTCCATGAGCTTTTCCATGGCGTCAGTTTAGTTGGCTTTCGAAGGAGTCTTCTAAGGATAGCTTCATGAACAGCGTACAGCGTACTTTCAACAATAGAACTGCTGTCTAGAGGTTGCTGCGGAGTCCCGCCATCTGGTTGGTCAGGCACTGATGAATTTTTCCAGATATCTGTTGTCTCTTTCACGACAAAGAAAAGAAAACAACAACAGTCATCACGTTGTTGTTTCATTGTATGAAATTTAATGGATGTTACTAATACAAGGAATGGGGAATGGGGAATGAGGAATGGGGAATGGGGAATGGGGAATGGGGAATGGGGAATGGGGAATGGGGAATGGGAAATGGGAATGGGAAATGGAGAATGGGGAATGGGGAATGGGGAATGGGGAATGGGGAATGGGGAATGGGGAATGGGGAATGGGGAATGGGGAATGGGGAATGGGGAAATGGGGAATGGGGAATGGGGAATGGGGAATGGGGAATGGCGAATGGCGAATGAGGAATGGGGAATGGGAGAATGGGGACGAGTGGTCAGCGGTAGTTGCCTTTAAAAGTGTCATGGCTGCTGTTACTGCTGTTACGAAGTCCTTGCATTTGTGTGGAGTATATTTCGTGAGAAACATAAAAATATCGGTTAAAAGTTCATGTCCAACTAGAATACAATGCATATATTGTATTATCTTCTATTAAATTGGGTTGTAGTTTTTTTATCGTTCCATTGGTTGGAGATCAATCACATACAAGATCAAGAGAAGAGGGATCGTGACGGTAAGTATAACTTTCGGTATTTGGCTCTGTATTCAGCCAGTGACTATTCAGTATATAATTGAATTAAATTGAATTTAGTTACTTTTTTAAAAGGAGTTAGATTTGCACCTATTAGACACAAAAGCCAATGACACTCACTTGGAAATATTAAACAAGTTTAAATAGTCTTCATACTGAATCATGAATGTTAAGTTTTTCACTGAACTGTACAGTTATGTAAAGCTAGCACATAATGTGAGCACTGTATTACATTGTATATTTGAATTGCAAATTTAAAATAAAAAAAACTCAAGATTACATATAAAATTGGTATCAAAAATTAATTGCATTCCTATATAATCAACAACAAAATCAAATAAAAATCAGCCAGCATCTGTATGCTGAGTAATGTGAACTAGAATAAAATATAACTACAACAGTAATCAAACATCAGGATGACTTGTTATACTGAATAGTGCAACGTCTATACTGTACGTCTGGATGATTTCTCACATTATCATTGTCGAGTCAACATGATATCAGTTTTTAAATTGTGTTCTACATGTAGCAAATAACCCCAGTTTGGGGGGGGGGGGGGGGGGGGGGGGTTGGGGTTGGAGTTCCATACATAAGAGGGTGGGGATGCTCATAGAACATTTTGAAAATGTCTCGTAAAAGGTATGAGGATAGGTCTCTACATTTGCTTTGTGTTTGCTTCCTCACCTTGAGTTCCAAACTTGTAAACGGTTATTCTGTTGTTTTCTATGGCTTTTTTGTACCATCCAGCAACTTTTTTACCAAGTAAAATTGGGCCATCAACCAACAATGTATTGAAATTGTCATCACTCAGAACTAGCAAGCTATTGTTGCTTGACGTTACATCAAAACTGAAAGATTTTACTCTGCCCTGCTCTTTTATAACTCCTTTGTAACTTCGTAATTCGATTGGAACTGCTTCAAGTATTCGTAGGCTGTATTTTTTTAAGAACGCAGATTTTTTTGTTGTTGTTGTTGATTCTGTGTCTTTTTGGAAACTCAAAGGCAAAAATTGGTGGTTACCGCTGACTGTCTCCGGATCGTTCGGGTAGATTGCATTTTTCACTTCATCGCCGATCAATGTGCATAGTTTATCTCTGCTTGGGTTTGCAGTAAAACGGTAAACGCGTATCTCAGCTTTATCCAAGCGAGTTTGTAAATCTTGTTGGGAACAATAAAAATACACGAAGTACTTGATATCCTTATGTATATCTTGGAAGTCCTTCTTTAGTGACTTTAGTAGATTCTTCAGGCCTTGATTGTTACGAACTACACAGCCGCTAATCTAATCTGAATCGTTTGATCTGGTTCTTTTAGCGTCAACGTGACAGAAGCAAGTCCCCTCAGTACCATCAGGCTGCTTGGTTTCACATCCAAAGTAGTCTAAATTTAGACACATGTCGCAGACTGAAATAACAAGACAGCCACAATGAATCTAATGTCATGAGTGTATCAACAAAATCAGAAGAAAATGGACTTTACTGACACTGATAGCGATACTGGTACCTCCCTCCCCCCCTCCCTCCCTCCTACCTCCACCTGTCTCCCCCTACCTTCCCCTACCTCCATCCTACCTCCCTCTACCTCCCCTATACCTCCCTTCTACCTCCCCCTACCTCCCCCTGCTTCCCCCTACCTTCCCCTACCTCCATCCTACCTCCCCCTACCTCCCCTATACCTCCCTTCTACCTCCCCCTAAATCCACCTGTCTCCCCCTACCTTCCCCTACCTCCATCCTACCTCCCTCTACCTCCCCTATACCTCCCTTCTACCTCCCCCTACCTCCCCCTGCTTCCCCCTACCTTCCCCTACCTCCATCCTACCTCCCTCTACCTCCCCTATACCTCCCTTCTACCTCCCCCTACCTCCACCTGTCTCCCCCTACCTTCCCCTACCTCCATCCTACCTCCCCCTACCTCCCCTATACCTCCCTTCTACCTCCCCCTACCTCCCCCTGCTTCCCCCTCCCTGTAGTTCAGTGCCTTTTTCCCGTTTATAGATTGGTATCTACACGCACGAATGAACTCAACACAACACGAAAAAATATAGTCAAGTCGTCGGCTTGGGTACCGCCTCATATAACTATGGGTCAAAACAGCAAATGTTCAACTAAGCCACGGCTTAGCTAAGCCTAGGGGTTCGAGCTCGTCCTTGATTTATTTGATTTGATTTATTTGATTTTGATTACCACATATAATTAGCTAAGCCGAGCCGTTCGAACTCCGTCTAACATAGCCGCATCGTAATAGCTAAGCCTAGGGATTCACTCTCGTGTAACGTAAGCCGCGGGTCGTTTTGACCCATTTATACGAGTCATTTGCGACTTTCTTGTAGCCTGCGTAGCATGGCGGTCTGGGATTGGGAAGGGGGAGGGGGAGAAGGAAGGAGAAGAGGGGGAAGGGGAGAGGGGATTGGGAAGGAGAAGGGAAAGACCGCCTGACCAAAGACTATGGGTTTTGGAATACCGCCTCTTTGCTAATCCAATTAAAATTAACCAATCATACGAGCTAGCGTTCATTCGGCAGTACGGTACCATACGAAATTACATGGAGACAACGCCAAAGAAACTCGCTAAAAAAGGGAGAAAATGTCAAACCGTAACTTGTAACTTCCCCCTCCCCTTCTCCTCCCGAATCCCCCTCCTCTCCGATCCCCCTTCCCAATCCCAGACCGCCAAGCTACGCACGCTACGCGCGCCGCGGCTCAGCGAAGCCACGACTTCTTTTCTCTGATCGGTGAAGACCGTTTAATTTGCATATTTACAGTAAATGTATGTGGCTTTAAATCATCCCTCCGTATTTCAAGATTTTTCGTAAATATAATAAAACTTTTTTTCGCTATATAGTCTCTTGATTGTTCTTACTACTTTCGATGTTGTTACGGCGTTTCAGCGCCACATTAGTGAAAAATCTTGAAATACGTTACGGTAAATATGCAAATGAAACGTCTTCACAGATAATGAGCTTGGGCTCCCTGTGATATAAATGGGTCTATTGTACATATATAAGGCATGTACATGGCCGCCGTGTACATGAATACCTAGTTATTTGACCATATATAAAATCAATATGCAAACTCCAATCAATTAATTAGAATACTCTAACTCTAAGTAATCGAACTCTAATTCGAAACCTTCAAACTCTAAATCTTCAACAATTCTTGAAACCTTCAAACTATAAAAAGTAAAACTAACTAACAATTTTTCGATGTAGAGAATCGAACTAAAAATGTTGTAACTGTAGCGTTTTGGCCTCGGTTCTTTTCGGTTGTCCTTTACTTGGCCAACGAGAGATCGACGACTATTTAGTATCAAGACCGACTCACAACACGCGTAGGTACAAGTCCCAGTATTGCACTGTTATTCTGTTTTATTGGAACACTTTACTCATATATATATTAGATTATTTATATATCAAGACACTCACAACACGCGTAGGTACAAGTCCCAGTATTACACTGTTATTCTGTTTTATTGGAACACTTTACTCATATATATATATATTAGACTATTTATATATCAAGACACTCACAACACGCGTAGGTACAAGTCCCAGTATTGCACTGTTATTCTGTTTTATTGGAACACTTTACTCATACATGTATATTATACTGTGGCTAAACTTCAGAATACCCCGCAACTAATTTGCATAACAATAGAATCTATTGTATTTTGCGTCGTTTTCAAAGAGTGCCGCCATAAGAGCTTGACTAGTTGCGGGGTATTCTGAAGTTGCTATACTGTTGTGTAACGTACTATTCACTATTGTACATTGTCAAAGCTGTGTTTCTCAACCAGTTTTAAGTAAGAACTAGTTCATTCAAGGTCAAGTAATCATAGCGTGCGTAATGTAATATGATACGAGTTATGCAATTGTAGGCTACGCTACATCAGGAAAGTAATGCCATCGTTTAATTAGTTGCCAGATATTATGCCGTCTATGCTAGAACGCCTTCAGTTCTAGTCCTAATCATAGTCTGTATATTCCTGATTTAGCAAAGAAACTGAACGAAACCCTATGTTTAAATCAGTGATGACAATGAAGCATGACTTTGGACGCTCGTTCGACTCGAGTACTGACCTAATCCAAAACAATATAGGTGAAACGACTGAATCTGTCTGATCCTACGTTTATACACTAGTGAGATATTGACTAAGTAGTAATTGGTTTAGTCTAGAATGTAATGTATAACTTTTCTTACCTTCTTCTTTACTTGAATTAGTTTCAAACTCTTGCAAAGAGTACTTCCGCCTTTTTGCCAAACAGATGTCAGCCTCGTTTTCGTGTTAATTCCACAGGTATCCCATCGTTTCCTAGTCACGCGAGTTTCTTTATGCAGTCATTATGAACATTTTGTACCGTATTAACAACACTGTAGTATACTGTAAGTTGCATTAAACAACTGCATTTGGTAACAATTGCCGAACGAATTCAGTCGTATAGTAGGGATTGTATGCGTGAAGCCCCTATCAGGAACTTAACAAAATATCCATTCATTTATTCATTCAATCGGCTTGCAAATCACTCACCCAATCAGTCAGAAAGTCAGAGTCAGTCAGACACAGAGACAAAATGGTAACTTTATTAATACTCGTAACTTGAAGTGTAAAGGACGCTTCTCTGTGGTTTGATTGATTCACTAATTAGTCGATAAATTAGCCACATCCTAGTTACAATACCTAGTTACATTATGTTTATATTTGTTTGTGCACTTTGCAATCGGACCTTTAAGCGTCACCACGCGCATATAAAAGGGAGTTAGCGTCCCTTTTTACTAGTTCTTTAGTAGTAATTCGTCCATGGTGTGTTAATTCGTTAAACTTCGTTTGGTACTTCTTTGGTAAATCTTTTGGCTTTTAGAGGCAAGCAGGACCGATATGTAAGTACCCTTTTTGTTATAATAAGTTAGTTTTTATCTCCTAAGTTGAGAGAACGAAATATAGTTCAAGTTTTAGTAAGTTACATGTTTCCACGATTGTATGAAAATCCACGTTTTAAATGCTGATTGAGATTCCTAGAGAATCTATTTGCTAATGTTAGCAACATGTCGTTAAATGAATAGTCCTATTTGAAAGATTTATGTCTTATCGATGCAGTATTTTTAGTTGATTTTATGAACCAATTCGACGGCGTCAACGCCAACGTGTAGTTATACATTGAAATGTTATGTATTCATGAAATGTTGATTATTGTTGCATTTAAATCATATTCTTGTAAATAGTTGTTCATTGGAATTGTACAATGTTGTATTTCAGTTTACGTATTGGTATCGAATCTTCAATAAATCTATGTTCACCGTCGTTTGGTTGCGTAAATTCCTGAAGCCACGCCGATCCAGTAAAATAGGGTCTCAAAACACTTAGCCAGTGGCATCATCGCCTCGTTCAGTTCGCGTCAGTTGGCTAGGCGTTACAGTAAAATATCGCCGATCTCTAAACCTGCCATTGGTTTATGAACTTTCGTTTAAACAACGAATTCGTATTTGTATTGAACGTGTTTGTACTACACCACAACAACAATGAGTATTGCATCCGCTCCAGAACGTTTGGCATTCTTTCGTGATCAAGAAAGCGATAACGTCTTATCTGAAGCGGCACGTGCCCCAGCTTTGTCGGTCATTGACTGGAACCTCAAATAGTAATGCATCCTCAAGTGTATCTCTCAATTCTGTCGACGATCAAGCCCAAGTTGTTATCACCAACTCAAAGATCGTTCCAGTCATCCTGTACCATAAGGACAACCCACAGAAGGAACTCAAGGTCTACGCCCTTTTAGACGACGCTAGCGATACAACGTTCGTCACAGATAAGGTACAGCAGGAACTTGGCATCGAAGGGATTGCTACAAGATTAAGCTTGAGTACGATGCTCGGTCGCGAAGTGATAAAGTGTCAAAGATTGAAGGCCTTATAGCGGAGCGTACGGATAGGGGTGCTAAAGTCGAACTCCCTAAGACCTACACCAGAGAGCGCATCCCATCTAGAAGGGACCAAGTCCCAACACCGGAAGTTGCTAATAAATGGCCACACCTACAGAGAATAAAGAACGACATTCCAAAGCTTGACGAAACTCTTGATATTGGACTTCTTATTGGCTGTAACTGTCCAAAGGCACTAAAACCCAAAGAAGTTATCACTGGTAAGAGTGAAGATCCTTACGCCATTAGAACCTTGCTGGGGTGGTGCATAGTTGGACCTGTCGCAGGTCCTGTCAATGCTAAACAAGAGTCCTCCGGCACGTGTAACTCGATTATGGCCTGTGAAGTGCTTCCAGAAACTGGCGACAGCGTAAGCATTGTTCTGCAAAGTCAAACAAAGGAGATCATACAACCATCGACGATCAACAAAATGTTTGAACAAGACTTTGTTGAACACAAGAAGAAACCATTGCAAGGAACATCTAAGGAGGATAGAAAGTTTTTAGAAATAGCGGAAAAGAGTATTCATCAGTGCGATGATGGCCACTATGAGCTTCCCCTGCCTTTGAAAGATAGTGACGTTCGTTTTCCAAATAATCGTCAATTGGCACTCCATCGCTTAAATTATTTAAAAAATAAGTTCAACCGCAAGTCTTCTTATCAAGACGACTACGTGAAATTCATGACCAAAGTCATCGACAGCGGATTTGCTGAGAAGGTAGAGCCAGCCAAGAGTGAGACAATGCGTGTCTGGTATATTCCGCATCATGGCGTCTACCATCCCAAGAAACCCAACAAAATCCGTGTTGTATTTGACTGTGCCGCGCAATACAAGAACGAATCGCTCAACAAGCATCTGCTTCAAGGACCCGATCTAACGAACAGTCTGCAGGTTGGAGTATTACACAGATTCCGACAAGAGCCTGTGGCCTTCACTTGCGACATAGAAGGTATGTTCCACCAAGTAAAGGTCAACGAAGAAGACCGCGATCTGTTGCGCTTCTTATGGTGGGAGAACGGTGACACCACGCAGGAACCCCAAGAGTACCGTATGACGGTCCATCTATTTGGCGCAACTTCATCGCCTGGTTGCGCTAACTTTGCCCTGAAGCAGACAGCTAACGACTACGAGAGTGAATTTGGTACCGCTACAGCAGATTTGTTGCGCAACGATTTCTACGTTGATGACGGTTTAAAGTCTGTGTCTACAGCTGAACAAGCAGTTAAACTCGTCCACGATGTAAGGGAAATGTGCGCTAAGGGAGGATTCAATCTGCACAAATTCATCTCCAACAGTAAAGATGTCATTAAGAGCATCCCGGAAGCTGCCCGCGCAGATGGCGTCAAAGAGCTGAACTTAGACCTCGACTCTCTTCCCCTAGAGCGCACACTCGGCGTTCAGTGGTGTGTAGAGTCTGACTGTTTCAAGTTTAGCATTGTATTACAAGACAAGCCGTGTACAAGACGTGGAATACTGTCGACAGTTAGTTCAGTATTCGACCCAATTGGTTTTGTCGCACCGCTTATGTTAGAGGGAAAGTCGATTCTACAAGAATTATGCCGCCAAGACTTAGACTGGGACGACCCTATCCCTGAAGACGTCAAAGCAAAATGGGAGAAGTGGAGAAAAGAGCTCGTACAGTTAACGAGTTTTCCCATTCCAAGGTGTTTCAAGCCCAAAGACTTTGGTCGCATCGTGAACACAGAGCTACATCATTTCTCTGATGCAAGTACCAAAGGCTATGGCCAGTGTAGCTACCTGAGACTAGTAGATGAGAATCAAAGGATTTACTGTGCTTTCGTGACGGGTAAATCTAGAGTAACACCCTTGAAGCCCGTGACTATACCGCGGCTCGAGCTCACCGCAGCAGTATGTTCAGCGAGGATAAGCCAACAGCTACATCAAGAATTAGAATATCCTATCGACCAAGACTTCTACTGGACGGACAGCAAGGTAGTACTTGGATACATCCACAACGAGAGTAGGCGTTTCCATGTTTTCGTAGATAACAGAGTTCAAGAAATTCAAGAGAGTACTCGTGCGGAACAATGGAGATACGTCGACACAAAGCAGAATCCTGCAGACGAGGCATCACGTGGAATGAAAGCTCGAGAACTTCCAATGTCTCGATGGATTCTTGGACCATCATTCCTGTGGGAAGAAAAGAGCAAATGGCCAACCACCGATAGTCAAGGAGGTGCAATTTCTGAAGACGACCCAGACGTCAAGAAATCTGTTGCTATGGCAACTTCGACAGAAGGTGAAGAACGAGCAAGCCTAGAACGTAGGTTAGAGTACTTCTCAGACTGGTATCGTGCAAAAAGAGCCATAGCCCTGTGCCTACGTTATGTCAAATTGCTTAAAGACAGGGTACAAGAACGACGTCAGCTTGAAGCAAAAGAACCCAGTCAGCTAATCGTGAATGAGTTAGAAGTAGCTGAACGTGTAATAGTCCGAGAGGTGCAAGCTAGTGCTTTCAAAGACGAGATAGCCGAGCTGAAGAGGTTAAAAAATGAAGATCCCAAAGAGAGAGGTTTCGCCACCGCAAGAAGAACCACTGTGAAGGCTCACAGCTCTATATTCAAGATAGACCCATTCCTAGACGAGGATGGAATATTACGTGTCGGGGGACGTTTGAGGTATTCAAGACTGACGGATGGAATAAAGTTTCCAGTTATCCTGCCAAGAAAGAGTCATGTCACGTCCCTAATCATCAGGCATTTCCACGAGCGCGTAAAGCATCAAGGAAAAGGAATGACGTTGAATGAAATCAGATCCAATGGATTTTGGATCACTGGCGGTTCGTCAGCTGTCAGTAATACAATTGCATTGTGCGTCAAGTGTCAAAGGCTTCGTGGAGCGGTTCAAGAACAAAGAATGGCAGATCTCCCCAAGGATCGTCTGGAGAGTGCCCCACCCTTCACAAGCTGCGGAGTCGACTACTTTGGTCCTTTCCTGGTCAAAGTAGGTCGCAAAGAAGTTAAACGTTATGGTGTCCTGTTTACATGTATGGCATCGAGGGCCATACATCTTGAGATCGCCAACAGTCTAGATACAGACTCCTTTATAAACGCTTACAGGCGTTTCGTCAGTCGTCGTGGCCCAATTCGTCAATTGAGGAGCGACCAAGGGACCAATTTCGTTGGTGCTCGCAGACAGCTGAAAGAAGCGTTAGCAGAGATGGACCAAGATAGCGTCAAAGCAGAGCTGTTGAAAGACAACTGCGATTGGATAGAGTTCAAAATGAATGTTCCATCAGCAAGCCACATGGGAGGAGCATGGGAACGTCAGATCAGAACTGTGCGTAATGTATTATCATCCCTGCTTCAAGGCGCCCAGTTAGACGACGAATCCCTAAGAACCTTGATGTGCGAGGCCGAAGCTATTGTTAACAGTCGTCCCCTCACAGTCGACCAACTCACAAATCCAGAATCGTCTGGTCCTCTGACGCCAAACCACTTGCTTACGATGAAGTCAAGAGTCCTTCTCGCCCCTCCAGGTTCCTTCCAATCAGCAGACTTGTACTGCACAAGGCGCTGGAGACGAGTGCAACACCTAGTAAACGAATTTTGGTCTCGTTGGAGAAAGGAGTACCTCGTCAGCATGCAGCAACGTCAGAAGTGGATCTATACTCGCGTCGGAATCTACGAGTCGACGACATCGTGATCATCAAGGATGACAACGCAGCACGAAACTGCTGGCAGCTAGCTAGAGTATCAGCGACATACCCAAGCTTAGATGGACTGGTACGCAAGGTTCAAGTAGCTCTTGCGGATAGCTGCTTGGACAAACACGGCAAAAGGTCCGCTCCACTGCGGTATCTGGAGCGTCCTGTGCAGAAGTTGGTACTACTGATGCGTGCTGAGGACTGAGAACCGGGGTTTGTCCTGGCCGAGGAGCCTTCCTGTTCATAATGGACTACGAACATTGAACTGTGAGAATAATCTCATGATTGACATATATACGAACATTAGTGATAATTGTTATAGATTAGCTTAGATTAGTGAAATAGAGATATTTCAAGGGAGCCATGTAAAGGACGCTTCTCTGTGGTTTGATTGATTCACTAATTAGTCGATAAATTAGCCACATCCTAGTTACAATACCTAGTTACATTATGTTTATATTTGTTTGTGCACTTTGCAATCGGACCTTTAAGCGTCACCACGCGCATATAAAAGGGAGTTAGCGTCCCTTTTTTACTAGTTCTTTAGTAGTAATTCGCGACTTGCGAAACGAGTAAGGGATTGGGGCGAGTTTGGTCTCGCAAAGGCTCTTGGGGCTGTTACAGGGGACGCTTCGGCCATTTTGTTGAAGTCTGAAGAGAAGTGTAGGGTGTAGATAACTATGAAGTTCAATTGCTGTGTTCCTGGATGTGAAATTAACTATAGAAACAAGCCACAAGACGTAGAGTTTTACTGCATTCCCAAGGACCCCGAACTGCGGAAAACTTACAATCATATCCTCAGAAATGACAGTTTAAAGCTCGCTTCTACAAACACTCGTGTCTGCTCAACTCACTGGGAAGAAGGTAGAAAACTTAGCAGAACACATCTACCATCTGTATTTCCGTGGACAGTTACAGCAAACAAAAGGAGGGCTATAGCGAAAGCAACAGAAGATGAGATTTTAATGCACAAGAAGAAAAGAAAAACCAATCGAGAACCAAGTGAAAGGATTGAGTTACAGAACGATCAAGCTGTAGACAGTGTAGTGGAGGTCGCGCTGTAGATAGTCATATTAACCAAGCAGCAAGCCCTGACCTACATGTTTAAATGAACGACAGTTCAGAACCAAATCAGCCTACATATGTGAACGGTTCGAACATAGAAGAGATATTTGAAATTGAAAAACTTCAAAAGGAAAATGAATTTCTTCGAGAGGAACTTGCAGATGCAAAGGAAGAAATTAAAAAACTTCAGTCTTTGATTGATAAAAACAAACGCTTTGACATTGAAAAGTACAAGCACAGTGATAAGGACATTGAATTTTACACAGGATGTAGCAGTTACAAGATGCTGATGGTTTGTTACAACCTTATTGAGCAGTCAGCTAAGCACATGAGCTATGGTAAACATGAGCGAACAAATGTCAAGATTGGACGACCAAGAACTCTATCAACATTACAGGAATTTGTGATGGTATTAGTGCGTCTAAGGCTAGGCCTATTTGAGAGAGATCTGGCACACAGATTTTGTATTGCAGAATGTACTGTATCTATTATTGTTAGAACATGGCTGAGATTTCTGAAGGCAGAATTTGAACCACTGATAAAATTACCACCAAGAGATATAATTCACCTTCACAGCCCTAAAGCATTCAAGGAACTGTTTCCCAAAGTTGTCATAATAGTTGACTGCACAGAAGTGGAGATGGAGAGACCATCTGCGCTAGATTCCCAGTCTGCTTGTTATTCTATATACAGTGCTCTTATTTCTGGTTCTTTTGCTATTCCCTCCAGCATGTATTTTGTAGGCTTGACATTAGAGTATAGATATTCTCGTACAGCCTTGGTTGGTGAGGTTGTAGGTTTCATAACAGCAACTCTATAACATTTCGATACGGTAATTCTGCATTTTCAATTCTGTGAAAGTGCCAAAGAAAACTATCTGATTGCAGTCTTGTTTTTTCTTCTATTTCTGCTACATTTTCTGTTGACATATTCAATTTCATTTTAACTCTCTGACACCTATCTTTAATTCCATGTAAGGATATTGGATTTTCAGTCTGTTTGATAGGTGAAATAAGCCTTAAAGGATCACTGCGGGTAGTATGTTCAGGGGCGGATCCAGGGGGAGGGTTCTGGGGGTTGCAACCCCCCCTATGGATATTTTTTTAATACCGCTTGTATAGATATGTCTGTCCGTAGGTCTCTCTTGCACTTTCAGCTCTCTCCCTCGTAAAAATAATATAATTCATTCATACTGTTTACACGACCGTTCGACTTCGAGGCCGGTTTGACTGATAACAGAAAGAACCTGCCGTTTTAGGGTCAAAAACGTATGTGAAGCCTTCATACTTGTAAGCTCACCCAAGAAGACTCTTCCAAGCATCTTTGTTGGATGTCCAATAAAGTCAAAATTTTACTGAAAATTGAGTTTTGTTGTGTTAATAAAACAACTCCAGATCTCTAAAAATTGCATTTTAGAGCTTGTAGATTTCAAAATTTTCTGGGGGGGCATGCCCCCACACCCCCCTAGTACTTCGCGGCTTTGCCGCTCACACAACACAACGCCCACAACACAACCCCCTGTTTGACAAAAACCTGGATCCGCCCCTGATGTTCATGTTCTTTTTCAAGAGTACTTGGTGTTGAGTTGGCGGGTGTTGAGTTGGCAGGCACCTCTTGTGGTAGAATATGACACCAACCTATAGCTTGCCCAGTTTCATTTTGAATTTCTTTCAGCTGATTAAGCATTAATCGTAGCTTTTCGTCAGGCCAATTTCGGTGATGTGGAGCTCTTACATCCTTGTCATTTTCAATTAATTGTCTGCGTACATGTTTTTCCTTCCCATGCACATGCTTTGAAAACTTCATAGTATTGATAGGCTGGACTGGTCCTTTCCTCTTTGATGGGACACTCCATTTACACGTTTTAGATGTACATGAAACATCGGATTGCTCAACATTTGAATTTTTCTTGTGCAAAGATTCCATTGCAAACAATGTTGCTGCCACATGATTACACCTGCCTTCCACTCCTGCAGGGCAGCCACACTTGCCTTGAAGAACAAAGCCGATTGAAGAAATAACAATATAGCAAGTATAAACTGACGACTTCTTCATAGAGGGTAGTACTTGACTTTTGATGTAGTGTTTTCCATCCTTTGCCAGATGATACATAGAAATAACATGGTTTGACATGAAAAAGTTGTAGCCCTTAACGAGGGGTTTCGCTGTAGCAATCTGCTTCTTGCAAGCAACATTTTCTATCATGTATCGCCAGACAGTTCCAAATGAAACCTTTGGAGCATTAGAGAGATCAACAGAATATCCATCTTTTGGAAAGCTGGCAATGTCTTGCTCTCGTGGCCCAGATTCGGTTAGAACTCCTTGTCGAGCTTTTTTCCGTATCAGGTTTAAACTACCATCAGGGTCTCGTAGATACTTTCTGTCGAGTCCAGTTTTCATGTAATCATTGACCCTATGTTGAAAAACATGCATTGAGATAACTGACATTAACATGAAACCGAAAGAAATACCCCGATACAAAATCGATATAACTTAAGTTCGATGTGTTTACTACCAACACAAGTTTACCTTTTCCTTAAATCCGCAAGCTTTCCAGACGTTTTAGCACCTCTACATAGAAGCCATCGTCTCAAAACAGAGCAGCTACATTCTTCCACATGTTTATTTAGTTTTGCGCCAGGAATGTCGTCTTCGGTCAAAATTATCTCGGTTTCTTTACTCGTCTTCACAACTTCTTCTACGATGTCCGCCATATTTGTTTCTGAGCGTCCCCTGTAACAGCCCCAAGAGCCTTTGCGAGACCAAACTCGCCCCAATCCCCTACTCGTTTCGCAAGTCGTTAAACTTCGTTTGGTACTTATTTGGTAAATCTTTTGGCTTTTAGAGGCAAGCAGGACCGATATGTAAGTACCCTTTTTGTTATAATAAGTTAGTTTTTATCTCCTAAGTTGAGAGAACGAAATATAGTTCAAGTTTTAGTAAGTTACATGTTTCCACGATTGTATGAAAATCCACATTTTAAATGCTGATTGAGATTCCTAGAGAATCTATTTGCTAATGTTAGCAACATGTCGTTAAATGAATAGTCCTATTTGAAAGATTTATGTCTTATCGATGCAGTATTTTTAGTTGATTTTATGAACCAATTCGACGGCGTCAACGCCAACGTGTAGTTATACATTGAAATGTTATGTATTCATGAAATGTTGATTATTGTTGCATTTAAATCATATTCTTGTAAATAGTTGTTCATTGGAATTGTACAATGTTGTATTTCAGTTTACGTATTGGTATCGAATCTTCAATAAATCTATGTTCACCGTCGTTTGGTTGCGTAAATTCCTGAAGCCACGCCGATCCAGTAAAATAGGGTCTCAAAACACTTAGCCAGTGGCATCATCGCCTCGTTCAGTTCGCGTCAGTTGGCTAGGCGTTACATGAAGTATACAGTGAGCCGCAGGGCCGTAGCCAGGATTTTCCATTGAGAGGAGTCACACTCCATATCGTTCACCACCAAATCCCCCTCCCCTCCTCAAACACATAAATTTAAAGAGTAGACCCAGAGGAAGGGGGACCTCAGGCAGCGTGGGACACCCCTGCCTACGCCCCTGAGCCGAGGACTTGTAGAAGACATTATCGCGGACATTGAGCCCGCGATGAAGCAGCGGTCTCCCCCAATCGAATAATCAAAATGGCGAATACAAATACAAAGGTTTGACTGGGAAGCGATCAAATCAAGGCAAATTAAAGTTTACGTTCTGAAGAAAATTAATTTGCCGTGGTAGAATAGTTTTCTACTACTCCTTATGCTTTGTTCTGGCTAATAAAAATTACAAAAATACAATTTCCTATGTTTACTTGAAGAAATATTCGATAGCCTGTATATCGTACATACTGCCTCTGTAAATTTGGATAGAAACATGCGAAAGTGCGAAGTTCCAAGTCTAATTGTCGAAATTCTGAGGACTTTTTGTGGCTACTCTCCTTCGTAGAAGAGTAGCCACTATGTCATCGAGTGTGTAAGTAACTAAATAAGTAAGTCCGTAACTAATATTCGGATAGCCTTCGGAACCGATTGTTATCAATCGAACACTGGGCGACGAACAGCGAAGAAGTCATCGACGATATAGCCGACGTTTCTCCGGTGGTCTCCGATATATTTTCGTAGATTTTCGTAGGATTTTCGTGACTATCAGCTCTTTCGGCAGACTTCGGAAAGTTATCGCTTATTTACGTGATCTCTCGTGTGGATGTCGACGTTTTATCGATTCAAAACGTTTGTAGGACGTTTTCCATGTGCTCTATACTTCACGCGTTGGTTTGAAGGTAAGTTATTGCACATTATTTACTATGATTCCATGCTATTTTGCATCAATAAGTAGACACAGCTCTCAAGCAATGTGTCAAGTGTTTCTTCGTACAAGTTTTTCTAGGGTTTTTGATGGTCTATCCGGCCGAATGACGATGACTGAACCGAAGTGTTTGTTTGGCGTCCATGACGATAGATGTGCATCCCAGCATCGCCTGGCGATCTATAACCCTTTTATAGGGTCAAATAAATCCCTCACGGGATCAAATAATCTCAGCAATGAGATCCAAAATGTCTTTCGAGACGCCAATAATTCCAGCAATGGAGCAAAAAATGTCTTTCGAGACGCCAATAATTCCAGCAATGGAGCAAAAAATGTCTTTCGAGACGCCAATAATTCCAGCAATGGAGCAAAAAATGTCTTTCGAGACGCCAATAATTCCAGCAATGGAGCAAAAAATGTCTTACGAGACGCCAATAATTCCCTTTTGGGAACAATTATGAGCAATAATCCCACCGATGCTAACTGTCATGCACAAGCTAAACGAACAGTTCAGATCAGATTCCGCATGCAAGCATTCATGAGAGCTGTGTCTAAATATGACATGAGTAACCGTACTGATAATACTGTTATTGATGATGTACATGTAAACTTATGTATTTATAGTAAAGAAGATATGACAAATCAGACACCTCAATGCATACAAAATAGTAGATATTCTAGACTGCATTCAAAAGTAACTAATAGAGTCAGAGATAGAGAACCATCTAGGCATCGCGTAAAATTGCCCAAGAAATCAGGTCATGACCACGTTTTTGGTTGAATGACAAAGATAAAACATTTCAATAACTTAAAAACATTAAGAAAAACAACCCTGTATTTTTTTTTCTCCCCCCAAAAACGTGTTTAAATATTTTTCCGAGGCAGAATTCGCAAGTTCCCGCGAGAAATTTTTAAATTAGCGCCCAATCCCCACTCGGCCAATCCTCCTGGATTCTCAGTCTTTTTCAGTCAAATTTAATCGATCATCTAAGGGAGTCTAGGACCTGAATACTTGGTTTCCCTGTGGAATAGAGGCTTGGCTACCAACTTTTCAAAATGGCCGAAGAAAAATAGCTCTACAACATCGAGAAACGTGGACAGTTTGGCGTGTTTCGCTACCTTCTTGCTTGGCGACAGATCAGCGACTGCTTGAACTAAACCTTTGGAAAATCGCTTGTTATATTTATCCTACCAAAAGTCAAATATGGGGATTAAACAAAGCTATACAAGGTTAAGAGAAACCCATGATAGACTTTTTCCTTCTGGTCACTCGCGAAGCACAATGACAGATATTTCATTCTACCTTGGGACATTTCATACTGAAATGGGCCATTCTTCCTCCGATTCTACTGTAAAAAAATCGCATGATCGACCGGCAGCAGGAGAATAAAAATGGTAAGCGGTTTTTCAGTAGTTGTTTGCCTTTTATTTCCCGTGATAGACTTTTTCTCTTGAAGCTTGTTTACATTTATTTTATTTATCAAAAGTAAAGACGCGTTCAAAGTTCTTGTATTTTTTATTGGCCGTGAGCTCTTACGGTGAAAGGAGAGACTGGTGACTTATGCTAATGTACGAAAAATCCCGGATGTGACATCCAATTTTACGCGATGATTTCATTAAGAAAAGTTTTGCAATCATTGAAATGTAGAAAACTGAGAAGGAAGCATAAGAAAATGCTTAAAATGTCAGTCCCTGTTTCATCTGTTTTGCATAGTATTGCATCAAATTATAAACAATGGAATATTAGATATACTATGAGACAAGACAGTTTCTACAGTAATTACATGTATTGTATTAATACTAAGACATCAACAATGGCTTATAACGTGTCAGAAAAAAATATTTTACTGTCTGGAGATATTGAACGAAATCCTGGTCCAGTAACAAATAATAGTACCTCATCTAGAACAATAGCTAGCCACATATCTGACTTTGTGTTTAACTATAGACTGCTTCGGCACAGTTTAAGACCACTAGATGTTGGTGGTGGAGGTGATTGCTTCTTTAAGTCTGTATCACATCAGTTATATGGTGATTCAAGCCATCATTTAGAGATTAGAGCAGCAGGTATTCAGTATTTAAATGATAATCCAGAACGATTTATCGAAAGCAATGTAGAGAGATCATGGTTGCAATATTTATCCAGTATGTCTGTGCAAGGAACATGGGCAGATCATATAATAATAATAATAATAATAATAATTTAATTCTTGAAAAAGCGCATTACATATAAATCTCAATGCTCTTTACAAGTGAATAACAAAATATATAAAATAAAAAAGATAAAAAAGATATATATATATAAAATAAAAAAAATATATATATAGAAGAATATAAAATATATACACTCAATATTATTATACAAGCAGTGGCTGATGCAATGAATTTAAGGATTCACGTCATAGAATCTAATGAAAGTTTTTCAGAGATAACCTTGGTTGAAGCAACAAATATGATTCAAAATCCTAGGTCTGTATATTTGGGACACATAGGTGAGATGCATTATATCTCAACGGTATCAGCTCTATCTGAAAGAAATGCAAATCAAACAGACGATGACACTAATTCAAGTGAATGTCCTGAAAAGTCCACTGCTAACATGTCACAATGCCAAAAGGAACACATGACACAAAATCATGTTGAAATTGAAAAACCTTGCAATAGTAGCAAATGTACACAGGAAAACAGATTACGAAGCAAAATTAAAAAGAGAAAAGAGCAAAAAGCTAAATATATGAGACAATATAGAGCTGCTAAAGCATCAATTGAAGAAAAAGAAAAGAGAAACTCATATGAAGCATTATAGAGCATCTGTCGAAGAAAAGGCAAAACATAATGCATACAAGAAAAAACTATAGAGCATCTAGGACATCTGTAGAGGATAAGGCTAAAGATAATGCATACGTGAAAAACTATAGAGCATCTAAGGCATCTGTCGAAGAAAAGGCAGAACATAATGCCTACATGAAAAACTATAGAGCATCTAAGGCATCTGTCGAAGAAAACGCAAAACATATGCATACAAGAAAAACTATAGAGCATCTAGGACATCTGTAGAAGATAAGGCTAAAGATAATGCATACGTGAAAAACTATGGAGCATCTAAGACATCTGTAGAAGAAAAGGCAGAACATAATGCCTACATGAAAAACTATAGAGCATCTAAGACATCTGTAGAAGAAAAGGCAAAACATATGCATACAAGAAAAAAAACTATAGAGCATCTAGGACATCTGTAGAAGATAAGGCTAAAGATAATGCATACGTGAAAAACTATAGAGCATCTAAGGCATCTGTCGAAGAAAAGGCAGAACATAATGCATACATGAAAAACTATAGAGCATCTAAGGCATCTGTCGAAGAAAAGGCAAAACATATGCATACAAGAAAAACTATAGAGCATCTAGGACATCTGTAGAAGATAAGGCTAAAGATAATGCATACGTGAAAAACTATAGAGCATCTAAGGCATCTGTCGAAGAAAAGGCAGAACATAATGCATACATGAAAAACTATAGAGCATCTAGGACATCTGTAGAAGATAAGGCTAGATAATGCATACGTGAAAAAACTATAGAGCATCTAAGGCATCTGTAGAAGAAAAGGCTAAAGATAATGCATACGTGAAAAACTATAGAGCATCTAAGGCATCTGTCGAAAGAAAAGGCAGAACATAATGCATACATGAAAAACTATAGAGCATCTAAGGCATCTGTCGAAAAAAAAGGCAAAACAATGCATACAATGAAAAAACTATAGAGCATCTAGGACATCTGTGGCAAAACATATCGAAGAGCAAAGACATCTGTCGAAGATAATAAAGCATGCATCGTGAAAAAACTATAGAGCATCTAAGGCATCTGTAGAAGAAAAGGCAGAACATAATGCCTACATGAAAAACTATAGAGCATCTAAGGCATCTGTCGAAGAAAAGGCAAAACATATGCATACAAGAAAAACTATAGAGCATCTAAGACATCTGTAGAAGATAAGGCTAAAGATAATGCATACGTGAAAAACTATAGAGCATCTAAGACATCTGTCGAAGAAAAGGCAGAACATAATGCCTACATGAAAAAAACTATAGAGCATCTAAGGCATCTGTCGAAGAAAAGGCAAAACATATGCATACAAGAAAAACTATAGAGCATCTAAGGCATCTGTCGAAGAAAAGGCTAAAGATAATGCATACGTGAAAAACTATAGAGCATCTAAGACATCTGTAGAAGAAAAGGCAGAACATAATGCCTACATGAAAAACTATAGAGCATCTAAGGCATCTGTCGAAGAAAAGGCAAAACATATGCATACTATAGAGAAAAACTATAGAGCATATCTATAGAGCATCTAAGACATCTGTAGAAGAAAAAGATGCAAGGCTATAAGCATCTAATGCAAAAACATATGCATGAAAAACTATAGAGCATCTAAGGCATCTGTCGACGAAAAGGCAGAACATAATGCATACATGAAAAACTATAGAGCATCTAAGGCATCTGTCGAAGAAAAGGCAGAACATAATGCATACATGAAAAACTATAGAGCATCTAAGGCATCTGTAGAAGAAAAGGCAAAACATATGCATACAAGAAAAACTATATAGAGCATCTAGGACATCTGTACATGATAAGGCTAAAGATAATGCATTCGTGAAAAACTATAGAGCATCTAAGGCATCTGTAGAAGAAAAGGCAGAACATAATGCCTACATGAAAAACTATAGAGCATCTAAGGCATCTGTCGAAGAAAAGGCAAAACATAATGCCTATGCAGCATCTACAGAAAAAACATATATAGAGCTATAGAGCATCTAAGACATCTGTAGAAGATAAGGCTAAAGATAATGCATACGTGAAAAACTATAGAGCATCTAAGACATCTGTCGAAGAAAAGGCAGAACATAATGCCTACATGAAAAACTATAGAGCATCTAAGGCATCTGTAGAAGAAAAGGCAGAACATAATGCCTACATGAAAAACTATAGAGTATCTAAGGCATCTGTCGAAGAAAAGGTCAAAAATAATGCATATGTGAAAAGTTATAGAGCAAAGCCCAAAAGTAATATCCAATTTTGGATTTCAAAGTTTCACGATACAATATCTTCAGGTCCACTGTACAATTGTACTTCCTGTAATCAGTTATGATATAAACATAGTGTAGTTAATGCTGATAGACTTAGAAAGTCTAACCCTGATATTGACAAGTATCTCTGTAATAAGACAAGTGTTGATAACATTGAATGGGTTTGTAAAACATGCTATAATCACTTGGTTAAAAACAGAGTTCCACCATGTGCTATTGTAAATGGTATGGCATTCCCACAAAAACCAGCATTCTTTGATCTCAATGAATTAGAGTGTAGATTGTTAGCTCCAAGAATTGCTTTTCTAAAATTAATGCAAGGTCCAAGTGGAAGGCAACTCAAAATTCATGGTAATATTGTCAATGTACCTGCAGATGTAACTAATACAGTGAGCATGTTACCACGGTTACCCAGTGAGGCTGGTACAATCAAAGTGAATTTGAAAAGAAAGTTACAGTACAAGAGTTCTGCAATGTCATTAAATGTAAGACCTCATAAAGTTGTTGAAGCTGCACAATGGTTCATGAGTAATAGTAGTCTTTATAAAGATGAAGGTATTGTGTTGAACCAAGACTGGATTAATAATTATAATGAACAAATTTCACAACATGAAAGTAACAATGTATCTGATCAAGAATCAGTCACAGCTGAACAAAGTTCTAACAATGAAGATGGCCAAAAACCAGATAATGACGATGACTGGAGTGAAGTTGAAGCAGAAATTCCTGCAGGAGTTACTGACACTATGCTAACACCAACTGACTTTTTAGAAGACATTGAACGGCAAAGTATTCTCAATGTTGCACCAGCTGAGGGCAATAGACCATTGAGTGTATTCAGAGATAAATATTCTGAAGAATTAGCATATCCTGGAATATTTCTTGGTCAGAAAAGACCAGAAATTAAAGAACGCATGGTTAAAGTCCACTATAGTGATATTTGTAAATCTGAACTCAGAAGGTCAGATAGAAGAGCAGCTATGTGTGTTGAAAATATATTCTATAAAACCAAAAAGTTACAAATGAAAATCCTTTTAGGGAAATCACAAATTGCGCTAAGAAAATGCAAGGGCAATAGCAGAACCCTAAATGCAGGGCACTTAAAACAACAAGGAACATTAGACAGCTTAATCCGTCATGATGAGGGATTTAAATTCCTTAGAGCATTAAGAGGATCACCTCCATACTTTGAAAAAGCAAAGAAAGACCTTTTTGCAATGATAAGACAGTTAGGTCCAGCTTCACTATTTTGTAGTTTCTCAGCAGCAGAAACACAATGGATACATCTATTAAGAATACTTGGTCAACTTGTTGATCATAAGCAATATACTGATGATGAACTAGAGAACTTAAACTGGGAAGAAAAGTGTAGATTGATCCAAAGTGATCCTGTAACTTGTGCTAGACATTTTGACTATCAAGTTAGTCAGTTTCTCAGTAACTTTCTCTTAAGTGAAGCTGCACCACTAGGAAAGATTGCTGACTGGTTTTACAGAGTAGAATACCAACAAAGGGGTTCGCCTCATATTCACATGCTGATATGGCTCGAAGATGCACCACAATTTAAAATAGACAGTGATGCAGATGTGACATCATATATCGATAAGATAATTATTTGTCAAAAACCAATAGACAACCCTGAACTACTTAAGCTAGTCAATAGACAAATACACAGACATTCTCATACTTGTCGCAAGAATACAAAAAGGGAGTGTCGATTCAATTATCCACAGCCTCCCATGAGACAAACAGAAATATTGTATCCTCTAGACACTGAGTTGCCTCAAAGTGAAATAAAATTGCACAAAGATTAGATGCATGGAAATCAATCAAAAAGCATCTAGATGATATGATAGAAGGTGAAGATATTTCCTTTTATCAGTTACTGCTTGATCTGAATGTCGCAGAAGAGAACTATTTACTGGCTATAAGTTCATAGCTTAACACACCTACAGTGTTTTTAAAACGAAATGCAAATGAATTGAGGATAAACAATTACAATCCTTCTTGTCTTAGTGCATGGAGAGCCAATATGGACATCCAGTTTGTATTAGATGTGTATGCATGTGCTGTATACATAGTCAATTATATCTCTAAGGCTCAAAAAGGAATGAGTGAACTTTTAAGAGAAGCTTGTAATGAAGCAAGGAAAGGAAATGCTGGTATAAAACAGCAAGTGAGAGACATTGGCAGTAAATTTTTGAATAACGTTGAAATAAGTGCTCAAGAAGCTGTGTACATTGTTTTACAACTTCCAATGAGAAAAGCATCTCGACAAGTTATATTTATAAACACTTCACCTCCTGAGAGAGAGTGGAGCTTTTAAAACCAATCAGTGATATTAAAGATATGGAAGATGATTGTGAAGAAATCTACACTAGTGGTTTATTAAAAAGATATTGTAAGCGTCCAGCAAAACTTGAACACTTGACACTTGCAGACTGGGCTGCATGGTATGATTCATGTGGGACACCATATGTAAAACAATCAAATGAATTCATTAGATACTGATAATCTCCCATATGAGACATCTATAGATGATGATCGAAATGATGATGATGATGATAATCTTTGTATCAAAGAGCCTTCTAGTAAGACTAAGAAAAGAACTAAAGCTAGAGTAATAAGAAGTGTTTGGTTCAATAAGGAAGCTGAACCTGAGAAGCACTACCGTGAGCTGATTATGCTTTTCACTCCATGGAGAAATGAACAAACCGATTTAATTGGTTTCTGCTCCTCATATCAAGAACGCTGTATACTACTATCCAATATGATCAATGAACAAATGAAACAATATGCTGTCTGTAATGAAGACTTTAATGAAATTCAACATGAAATGAATAGATTGGAGGAAACATATGGCTCTATAGCACCTGGTACTCAGAGTGTTGAACACCAAGACCAGGCTGAAGGTAATTCAGATTTACATCCTGATTTCAATGAGAACTACAACCTAGCAGATGACATTGGCATTCCTTCAGTTGATTCAAACACTGAGCCTGTCGCGTTCCCGGCGTTGTCAGTCACGGGGTGATGACTGCTAAGTTCGCTGTATTAACCACCAGCTCAGTGAAAGTAGGACAGCGAGATTTTATGTCTTTATTACATCTAAGATTCACTAACGCCAGCGGTAAAAACTATAAATGAATTGAAGGGCTACATGTAGTTTCTACAAAATTACAGAGATAATAAGCAAAACGAATACTAGGAAAGAAAGAGATAACTTACATCTGATCCAGACTCCGTGGGTTTACAAGAACTCCTTATGTATAAACTCCTATGTACTCCAATTAAGAATCTCCTTAAAACTCCGTTGTTCACTCCTTGACGGTAACTAAAACTCTACTGAAATCTAGGTGTGGGAAAACATGCCTTAAACTAGATAACATGCATTCCTACACGATTACTACAGGAAATGTTGTTACACAAAACCGTGGCTGTCTAAAAATACTTTGATTAAACAATGATAATATCAACAAACAAATTGGAACAATAAGTCTCTGATTCAAGTCTCTATCTTAAACTTGGTAACACAACAGAGCCATTAATATTGAATGATTTACAAGATGATGAATATAGACACATGGTGCAAATGTTGAATAAAGAACAAAAGGAATTCTTCTATCATGTACTACATCTAATAAAAACATCTGATGAACCATTCTATTGTTTCCTTAGTGGAGGAGCAGGTGTGGGTAAATCACACCTTACAAAAGCACTCTATCAGGCAGCCTTAAAGTATTATAACACTAGAGCTGGTATGAACTTTAGTGAGATTAAGGTGTTAATGCTAGCCCCTACTGGTAAAGCAGCATATAATATTAAAGGTAATACAATACATAGTGGACTTGCAATACCTGCATGTCAGTCATTAAGGAACTACAAACGCCTTGATTCAAGTAGACTGAATACCTTAAGATGTCAGCTTGGTGGAGTCAAACTGATATTCATAGATGAGATATCCATGGTTGGTAACACTATGTTTAATGTACAAATCAACAATAGACTCAAAGATATCAAAGGTAGTTCACTACCATTTGGTGGTGTTAGTATTATTGCTATTGGTGATTTATTCCAACTGCAACCAGTAATGGATGGTTATATATTTAAAGATATGAGCACCTCTGATTATAGTATTCTTGCTCCCAATATGTGGCAAGAACATTTTAAAATGTTTGAACTGCATGAAATAATGAGACAAAGAGAAAGCAAACACTTTGCTGAGATGTTAAACAGGCTAAGAGAAGGAAAGCATACTACTGATGATATTTTGAAATTCAAAGAACGAATAATAGAACCCAACAGTTGTCACTATCCCAAAGATGTTCCTCACTTGTTTATACAGAATGCAAAGGTCAATGATTTTAATGATAGAGCTCACTGTGCTATATTAGGTACTAAGTACAGTATTAAAGCACATGACAGTGTCATAGGTGCTGAGTCACAAGAGCTTAGAGATAAAATCATAAAGCAAATACCTAGTGATCCTAGAAAAACAAAACAGCTGCATTCAGTGCTAAATATTGCCGTTGGAGAGAGAACTGAAATCTCTCTTAACACAAGAACAGATGATGGTATGACAAATGGTGCTGGTAATGTGATTAAACACATACAAGTACATCAGACAGACAGACCGTCTGGTATAATATGGGTCCAATTTGACCATGCTGATGTTGGTGAGAAAACCTGAGACATGATAATAGACAGTTGTATGTCCAAGGTATTGAACCTACATGGTATCAAACCAATAACCACACAGTTTGCAGTCGGTAGAAATAGAACAGTACAAGTTGTAAGAAAGCAGTTTCCACTGCGACCTGCTGCTGCTAAAACCATTCACAGATCTCAAGGTGATACTGAGACTAGAGTTGTTGTTAACTTTGATACTAGAAGAGCAATACCTCATATACACTATGTAGGACTAAGCAGAGTAACAACTATAGAAGGTTTATATATAACTGATCTATGTGAGAACAAAATAGCTGTTAGTAATGATGTACACCAAGAAATGAACCGTCTAAGAACTGAAGGCAAACTTAGTCTTTGCTTATCACCTGTCTACAGAGCTGAAGAAATACCTTTTATGCCCCTTAGTCTTAAACTCAAACAGGGGACAACGACATTGCTTGGGCGCTGCTCCGTTTGCTGGGATATAGTTAATAATAAAATATGAATATAATTATACGACACATACCATGTTTTGGCGTATTTGGCCACTGCTGTGGCCGTTTATTTTGACAAATTAACTTACAACGGATGTGTAACATGATCTACACAAGTTCACAGCAAAGGTGAGGGCAAATTCCGCCACACACCTAAAATGTCAAATGAGGTGGACTGGGGAGGTGGTGGGTTAAAGTTTTCTCCACGATGTATTCCAAGATGGAGGCGACCGAGAGGCCTAAGACTCCAGGGTAACCACCCCTTCACAACGAACGGAAGTTGCCAACACCGGAAGTAACAATAACTTTAACTTATTATTAAGCCTAGTTGCATAAAGCAATTTATATCACTATTCGTAAAATAAATTATATTTATGCCCCTTAGTCTTAAACTCAAACAGGGGACAACGACATTGCTTGGGCGCTGCTCCGTTTGCTGGGATATAGTTAATAATAAAATATGAATATAATTATACGACACATACCATGTTTTGGCGTATTTGGCCACTGCTGTGGCCGTTTATTTTGACAAATTAACTTACAACGGATGTGTAACATGATCTACACAAGTTCACAGCAAAGGTGAGGGCAAATTCCGCCACAGCCCGGAGCCTGCGACAGGGCAGCCCCACCCAAAGCCAAGCAATGCCGAAAAATTGTCAACGCAAAGTGCTTTAACAGTCCAGAGACCCTAGAAGATGATCCAGTTACCTCAGCCCCTGCATGAGGCTCATCTTCACAGCTCCAGGGTGAATGGATATCTCAACCCTAAGATTAACTAACAATTTCTAAGTTTTTGGTCCTTAAAGACGGGGCAAGGTTACCTCAGCCCCTGCATGGGGCCTTGCCCCCCCTTTCTATGACCTGTACATGTAGCAGCTAAGGGTATCTCAATCCCTAAGATTAAACTAAAATCGCTAAATTTGGGTCGTTAAAGACGGGGCAAGGTT
Organism: Actinostola sp. cb2023; assembly: GCA_033675265.1. NCBI lineage: Eukaryota > Metazoa > Cnidaria > Anthozoa > Actiniaria > Actinostolidae > Actinostola > Actinostola sp. cb2023. The sequence goes on from JAUJYZ010000872.1 coordinate 80,757, forward strand.
ACGTCAGCCCCTGCATGAGGCCTTGCCCCCCTTATCCCGACCTGTAGCAACTAACGTAACTCTTATTGTAACTAATTCAATATAGATGGGTAATGTCAGTGACTGAACGTTACTATTGAATAGCAGTAAAATGTAAGATAAGCAAAGACCTTCGTTCCTGCTAAAAGTCATTTCCTAGGTTGATAACGTTATTTCTACATCTATTTTACTTGAACTGATGTGAAAGAAACTGGCCCCGCCCTTGCAGAGGTACAGTTCTCCCATCAGTGTATAATAACATAAGACTGTAAGATAACCAAAGACCTTCGCTCCTGCTAAAGGTCATTTCCTATTTCACTTGAACTGATGTGAAAGAAATCGGCCCCGCCCCTGCAGAGGTCGCTCTCCCATCAATGCATAATAACATAAACTGTAAGATGCCTAAAGACCTTCGCTCCTGCTAAAGGTCATTTCCTAGGTTGATAACGCTCTTTCTATATTTATTTAATTTAAACTTATGTAAAAGAAATTGGCCCCGCCCTTGCAGAGGTCCAGCATCCTCATCAGTGAGTAGTAATGTGAAACTATTACGTAATAAGAAATCAACACCTTCGCTCCTGCTGAAGGTCGATTTAGCTAGTTGTTTACATGCGTGGTGATGAGCCATCTGACAAGTAACCCTTTGAATTAGAGTGATGGAGTTCTTATATACCTAAGGAAGGCCTTCGCATTCCAAAATCCGCAACGTCTAATTTGAGAATCCTTGTCAGCGCCTATTCGAAAACAGCCATATGATTGTGGTTTGAATACCAGACTGCTATTAGATATAACACATAGCAAGCACTAGCCAAGTCGTGGACGACCACTGAAGCTCATGCAAACAGTAGCATGACCATGCTTGGGAAAAGTAAGCAACAAGAAAAACTCACGTACATGCTGGATGGCCGTCTAGACTGACGTTTGTGCTGCAAGGATACCGACATGGACAAATGGCAGCATATGTAGAACAGATTATTCTCAACATACTGAATTTATAATCTTAGTTAAACTACATTTAGGCAGCATGCCGGACACGAAAACCCCATTATAAACCCACTGTGTGGGAAAAATTAGGGACCGTGTACCACCTACCATGCAATACTGCAACCTGTGGCAAGGTTCCTAACTAATTTAATAAGAAAAGTTTTGTTTACACGACATTCAGTCCATGCTCCTGTTATGTGTGTCACTGCACAGTATCGGTGTGGGAATCCCGTTGACTAATTGCCCATGGGTGTTCCATATCAGCAGTAAATTGATCTGGCCATCGGTGTCCTCTCATAGTGGGTGTAGGTTCTGCAAGCAAAATTAAACTCGCGGCCAGTAGAGAAATTAGCAAACCCAATGCATTTATACAACACATACCCGTGCAATACACAAAGCAATAACAGTTGAGGGCTGGTAATCAATGGCCAATAACCCAATGGCCAATCACTATACAGTAATAATAAATTTGGAAGTAGTAAAAGGAATTTGGAAAATTGGCCATATCTGGCAAAATTGACAATAATGCTGATGATCAACTCATAGCAATGGGAATTACATTTCTAACAATTTATGACCAACATGCCTTGTAAATATACTATAATACGAATCCAATAGTAATGTCAATGACAATGATCATACATATATAATAATGTTAATAATAATAAAAGAAGCAGTAAATGTAATATCAAAGGATTTTAACACAGATAATAACAATATGTCAATAAAACAATATATAAATAATAGTGATATGACCATAGCAAATCATAATAATAATGATAGTCATAAAAACAATAGTTGCAAATATAGCAATGATTAGGAGACTACGATAAATTACTAATTTACTACTAATAATAATCATCGTCATGGACACTAATTTAATGCATTGGTCGTAACCATAACAGTGATAATAATTGCTTATTAATCACAATACTGATGATAATAATACAATAATTATTGTTATGCTTCCAATTTTAATGTATATATATACGTGTATATACTTTTTCTTAATGACTTAGTTACTTTATACCAGCTAGCATATTTTACTGTTTTTTGTGTATTTTATAGGGAGGTCCACAAGTTTATCAGTCTTTGACTGTAATGTGTTGTAAAACCTCATTAAATAAAGTTATCATTATAATAATAATTAATAATAAAGAATATGGAAAATTGATAACGTAAATAAAATTAAATTAATAATATTCACAGTAATAAAATTAATAATGAGAATAATAACATAATAATGTTACACTCACACTATACCCCTACATGAGATGTGTTGTTTTCATTCACTCAAATTCAGTTATAAAATAAAAATGGGTAGGGACGAGCCATGTCAAAACAATACCTTGTTGACAAAGACGGCAAGCCCAGTAAACGCCCAGTAAAAACACACCTGGAGGGTGTAACCTCGAAGGTAACAAAACAATCCCTGATGGCATAGCCTCGAAGGAAACAATAACAATCCTTGAGGGCGTACCCTCAAAGGAAACAATAACAATCCTTGATGGCATAGCCTCGAAGGAAACAATAACAATCCTTGAGGGCATAGCCTCGAAGGTAACAAAATAAAATAAAATAAAATAACAAAAGGCAATCTATAATAATGCTGATAATAATACTAATATTAACCATAACAATAAGAATAATGTTGAGGTGGGAATGGATAAGGCAAAACATATAAACAATTGATGATATAAATGAAAGTAAAATTAGCAAATTATTGCTGGAAAAACCTGTCAAGACGAAATAGTGTTGACACAAAGCTTTCCTGTGATAACCCATTAGGTACATAACATACAATAACCCATTTAACAAGACCAATGATAAATAGTATGATGTAACATAATAACAAATATTGCATAGATAAACCCATCTAGCCTTGAGGGCGAAGCCGAAAAGGTATTCCTTGAGAGCGTAATCTCGAAGGAAAGCAATATTGTACAAAGAGTCCTTGAGGACAAAAACCTCAAAGGCATTCAATAATATAATAATAATAATGACTAGAATGATGATTCAATAATAATAATAATGATAGTAATAATAATAATAATAACAATGATAATAATGGTATTAACAATAATAATAATGAGTAATAACATTAATAATAATGATAATAATAATGTTGTGATGGTATTGGATAAGTGTCAAGACATAATAATGAAAGTAAAATTAGCAAATTCTTGCGTGAAAAACTTATATTTTGGACAAAATAGTGTTGATGCTAAGCTTTGAGGACTTTAATACCACGTTATGTGTGTAACAATAATATTTTCTATAACTAGAACAAATAAATTGTATGAATTGAAATTGTAATATAATAATAATTATTATAACCAATATTGAGTATATGAACACACCTCAACAGAGAAGCCTCGAAGGTATTCCCTGAGAGCGTAATCTCGAAGGAAAGCAGTCCTTGTGGGTAAAACCTCAAAGGCAATCAATAATAATAATATTATTAATAATATGTAATATGTAAACTAATTTAACTTTTAATATGACTGTATTCTTAACGGGATGGTATCTTATTCAACATCTTGCATCTTACCCCCCATCAACAATGGTATCATAACCTTCCAATATTAAAGCAAGCACAGAAACATAAATACTGTGACAAAGTCCAACGGCATTGAAACATGAATGGCTCAACCACAGAGTGGACGGCCGCAGAATCATGCTATAGACCGCACATAAACTTGGTATCGGCGGGGGACATTGCTGTAACAGCTGTCCCTCCACAATTACCCAAGCACATAAACTGACAAAGTCCAACGGCATTGAAACATGAATGGCTCAACCACAGAGTGGACGGCCGCAGAATCATGCTATAGACCGCACATAAACTTGGTATCGGCGGGGGACATTGCTGTAACAGCTGTCCCTCCACAATTACCCAAGCACATAAACATAATAATAATAATAATAATAATTTAATTCTTGAAAAAGCGCATTACATATAAATCTCAATGCTCTTGAGATTGACAAAAACCAACGGCATTGAAACATGAATGGCTCAACCACAATGTGGACGGCCGCAGAATCATGCTATAGACCGCACATAAACTTGGTATCGGCGGGGAACATTGCTGTAACAGCTGTCCCTCCACAATTACCCAAGCACATAAACTGACAAAGTCCAATGGCATTAAAACATGAATAGCTCAACCACAGTGTATCTGGCTGCTAAGTTCATGCTATATAGGCCACTCATGACTTGTTATGTCATAATAATAATAATGTAACAATGTATTTAAAGGCACAGTGCATTTTCATGATGCAAACAAGGTGGTAAAAGTACCCCTGAAGTTAACGTATGAATATTCATATGATTAAAATTAGGGCCTAGTTGTTACTATGCTAAATATATAAAATTGAGGGCATATCATATGGCCCCTCTATAGCTTTTGTAAAGGGTTTTGTTGCCCAAATTGTTCAAATGTATGCCATCACGGACATAAATGTTAGTTTTTGGCTTCCGGAGTCCAGAAGGAAGCCAGAATTTTGCAAACTCAATCATCTCCAGCGCCTCTCTCAGTTGATCGTTTAAACTTTCAACGAACTGGCTATACTGCATTGGCATCGGGGTAGCATAAGTCATTAGAACCTATTTCTAATACAACAATATGTGGGCACCATGAGCGAATCAGATTCATTTGTCCCAACGCTCAAGTTTTTTCGATTGTTTCTCCCCCCTGTGCCGTGCAAAACGACTTTACACGCTCGGCTGATCCCCAGCGATGACGAAAAGCGGTCATTTGACTCTCTCATGGTAAAATTAAACTGCCTTCTCACGAAGGAATGACACCAAGAACTCATGCCTGTGGCTTTTGGTGTCGATTCATCGCCTCTCTGGGAGTTACACCCCGAGATTATATTGCTATATGCACAGATGATTAGCAGTTGCTAAATTTACTTAACTTTTTCCCGTGGAATAACGTCGATGTAAGGAGATTTTTGCAGATGTAATCGGTTAAAGTTTTCTCCACGATGTATTCCAAGATGGAGGCGACCGAGAGGCCTAAGACTCCAGGGTAACCACCCCTTCACAACGAACGGAAGTTGCCAACACCGGAAGTAACAATAACTTTAACTTATTATTAAGCCTAGTTGCATAAAGCAATTTATATCACTATTCGTAAAATAAATTATATTTAAGAGGGCTCTTCTGTAAAAGTCACCCAACTCGAGCAGACCTTCAAAAATCAAAAATCCCCAAACTTTGTCAGAATATAGCCTTATAGTATGGGGTGCCAAGTGTCCAATAATTATATGTCAAAATTATATGAATATTATCATAAGGAGCCAGAACCAAGTTATAATGGTCACAATGGGGTAGCGCGGTTGCTATCGATCGAATTACTATATGTCAACATTGTCTTTCAAAGGCCAATTAATTAAGTTGTTTATGTGCCTTCTTTCCGTAGCAATACATTTCTGTGTACTCTCATCAAATGAGTTCTGACAAGCGAGCGAGCGCGATTTTGAGGTTTTAAATAAAGTTACTGAGCCGTGTTGATCAAGGCCGTGGGATCGATGCGGCAATCACTGATAAACAGGGTAGGAACTGATCGAACAGCAGAATTTGTGGGCAATCCACAAAATATTCCAAAGAGCTGTGCTTGCTCTCTGTTTTCCTCTGCAAATCAAGGCAATTTCGCTTGCATGATGCCATGGCGCGCAAATAGATCATCGAGTATTTGATGGAGGCGACCAAAGAAGAAGAGGTTTACGTTTACATGTGTCTGAGCTATTGTGTTCTGGCTGGGATTCTTAGACAGAAACCCAACCTCATGTGTTAACGACCAAGAGCTCCAGAATCTCACTCCGTGTAGCTATAAACTCGTTCGGCGATCTTAATAATTATAATACAGAATCGTCGCCATCTTTCCCGCCAAAACTGTAGCGATTATCGAATGCAAGCTAAGGGAGTTCTTTCAGAAATTATCTCCGAAGATAAAGATGCCTATCCAACAAAAGTACGTGGAATCATTTTGTACTACCTACTGTATTTTAAGCTCCAGGTACTTAGGATCCCTGATGCATAAGGAGCCAGAACCAAGTTATAATGGTCACAATGGGGTAGCGCGGTTGCTATCGATCGAATTACTATATGTCAACATTGTCTTTCAAAGGCCAATTAATTAAGTTGTTTATGTGCCTTCTTTCCGTAGCAATACATTTCTGTGTACTCTCATCAAATGAGTTCTGACAAGCGAGCGCGATTTTGAGGTTGTAAATAAAGTTACTGAGCCGTGTTGATCAAGGCCGTGGGATCGATGCGGCAATCACTGATAAACAGGGTAGGAACTGATCGAACAGCAGAATTTGTGGGCAATCAACAAAATATTCCAAAGAGCTGTGCTTGCTCTCTGTTTTCCTCTGCAAATCAAGGCAATTTCGCTTGCATGATGCCATGGCGCGCAAATAGATCATTGAGTATTTGATGGAGGCGACCAATTAAAGAAGAAGAGGTTTACGTTTACATGTGTCTGAGCTATTGTGTTCTGGCTGGGATTCTTAGACAGAAACCCAACCTCATGTGTTAACGACCAAGAGCTCCAGAATCTCACTCCGTGTAGCTAACTCGTTCGGCGATCTTAATAATTATAATACAGAATCGTCGCCATCTTTCCCGCCAAAACTGTAGCGATTATCGAATGCAAGCTAAGGGAGTTCTTTCAGAAATTATCTCCGAAGATAAAGATGCCTATCCAACAAAAGTACGTGGAATCATTTTGTACTACCTACTGTATTTTAAGCTCCAGGTACTTAGGATCCATGATGAATGTTAAAATATATGGCAATCCATGTAAAATCTAACTTGCCTTCCGAAGGTAAGTTTAATTGATGATCTGCGCATACATCCGATCATTCTTTCCCGCAATATTTTATTTCAATTCCCTATCGGCCTTGATCGTGACACAGTCACAGGGATTGCACTGTAACTTAGCGCTAACTTCACTTAGAATAAAATGCAACTCTACTGAGCTGGGCCGGGAATCAGTTTACACTGATAAATCAGCCCGTAACAAACCCAATCATGTAACACTGCATCTCTACTGAGCTGGGAATCAGTTTATACTGATAAATCAGCCCGTAACAATCATGTAACACCAAACTGCATCTCTACTTAGCTGGAAATCAGTTTATACTGATAAATCAGCCCGTAACAAACCCAACCCAATCATGTAACACCAAACTGGCATCTCTACTCAGCTGGGAATCAGTTTATACTGATAAATCAGCCCGTAACAATCATGTAACACCAAACTGCATCTCTACTTAGCTGGGAATCAGTTTATACTGATAAATCAGCCTATACACATGCAATCATGTCAGTATAACTGCCAAGCTGCATCTCTACTGAGTACATCAATATGTCGATCCTTGTACATATGTATACAATGTCATAATACGTCCTAAATTTATAACTTTTCCTTTTATTATGTTTTTATGGCCGAATAAAAATGGCTTTAGAGTCATTGTTGGTATATATCACATTCAATATCTGTAAATACATTTGTTCTCGATCGGTTTGTTGACAATCACTTGCCATAATAATTTTGTCGCCTGTGGTGCTCTGTTATAGGCGTAGTGTCAAGAGGAATCTCAAATATGCGGGAAAATTTCCCGCATATCTTTGGTAACTAAGACGTTCTGGCTCGTTATGTATAAATTATGTACATAAATGATATTATGTCACATAAATTGAAGTCATCCTATTTGCTTTATGTTAAACAATTGTGCTGGTTGAATTTCATTATGTCATATAATAACAGCCTTCTAACTACATTATATGAAACCATGGATATCACGGTCCTTTCATTATATCATATAATGTAATCCTGCCTACTACATTATGTCAAACCATGGATATCACTGTCCTTTCATTATATCATATAATAATGGACATAATGTATTATATCATATAATGTAATCCTGCCTACTACATTATGTCAAACCATGGATATCACGGTCCTTTCATTATATCATATAATGTAATCCTGCCTACTACATTATATGAAACCATAGATATCACGGTTCTTTCATTATATCATATAATAATGGACATAATGAATTATGTCATATAATGAATTACAGTCATATAATGAATTATATCATAATGAATTATATCATATAATGAATTATGTCATATAATGAATTATGTCATATAATGAATTATATCATATAATGAATTATGTCATATAATGAATTATGTCATATAATGAATTATATCATATAATGAATTATATCATATAATGAATTATATCATATAATGAATTATATCATATAATGAATTATATCATATAATGAATTATGTCATATAATGTAAATACGTTTTCAATTGTATGCGCGATTATGTGCGCAGAGAGACATCTATACGCGAACGAACGAATGCCGAAGGCACGACTGCACGCCGAAAGCTGGAGAAGAAACCCCCTTGAATTACCGCCGGCGTGTGATCTTTCCACAAAAGGCCATTATGAGACCATTCTCGCGATAAATAACAATGTCCTCTCCTTGGAATTCTGTTTCGCCACCGAAGATTATTTGAGAGATCATGACACAGCAAGACACTTGTCAAGTGACATACCAAAGACGCGCGTTTTTGAAAGTCTCCTGTGGATGTTACCTTCGCCACGGGATATCCTGATCAGCCAATGGGTGAGCTCGACAGAAACACATAACCATTACGTGAACGCCTAATTCTGTAACCAGCGATGCTATTGGTACGGTGGCTTGATTAGTTACCTGACGCGCGAGTTTCGAATGACGTGTTTTTTCCTCAGATTTCCGTTTCAAATTCACTGTGAGCTGCATGATTCTGACCATGCTCGAGGATCCAGCGGTTTTTGTCCGCGCTCCGAAGTCACCGGCCGAGTTCTGGGGCGTGATACGCTCTCAAGCGGATTTAGTATAGCTCAGACCCTAAAGAAATGTCAAAAATGAAGTGATAACTGAAGTCCAGATTGTTCATAATGATATATACGCTGAAAACTCTGTATTCCGTACTCGTGGTGCATATTCTTTCAGTTGGCGGTACTTGTAGCTTCAAATCGTTTCTGGCCTCCCAATTCAAACAACACATTTACCAGCGCTAAGGATCGGATATCACTAGCAAAAATATCAAGCTTTTGCCATATCCTGTCGGTAGCTGTGCAAATACATATCATCCTTTTTTTTTAAACGATAATTAAACGCTTCGAGAACCATGAAGGTCCAGAACTGTTCTGGCTTTAGGAAATCGATCCCGGGGAAAAACTGGGTCGCTGTAAAACGTAGATGGACCCTGCGGATGGACCTGGCGGATGGACCCTGCGGATGGACCCTGAGGATGGACCTTGCGGATGGACCTGGCGGATGGACCGGATTTTTTTGGAAAATATATAGAAATATAGAAAATATAAACGTAATAAATCCAAACTAGTTATAAATGGGTCTCGGTATTTTGCGAGCTGCTTGTTGCAGTTGTGAGTATTTTGCGAATCGTAACATAGCCTGCGTAAACTGATAAAAACTCGTATCAGAAATATGAAACTCCCTATTAGTCCTGTCCTGTGGCTTTGGAACCAGCAGTGTCACTTCTTGAAGGTGCTGGCCCTGTGGAGACCTGTGAGACTGATCTAGTCTCTTTCACGGTGCAGTAATTTTCTCGGCGTTGCAGTGGAACTCGGGTAATAGAGTTGGATGGCAGTCTGTTTATAGTGTCGAGAATATTTCAGTTATAAATAGTTTCATTTTTACCAGTGTGCATAATTATAATCCATACAACAATCAATTTTTAAAAACATACTAAATTTAAAGTGCACCCTAATAAATCACGAGTGTCGAATTTCATTTCAAGAAAAACAAAACAACTCAAGGTACTTAAAGGCAATTTGGAAAATCACATTTCTTGTAACAACGCCTTATTTCTTGATCGTCCTAATGTATTGCCTTGTCTGTCTTGTGTCTGTCTTGTTTCAGCCATGACGAACCCGTGTTTATCGATAAGATCAGGACATTATTCAAAAGTGGTCGTGTGGATTCCAAAAAGAAGACGTAATATAACAGCATAATTGATAAAACGTTCGATAAGAAGTTCTCATGTGAGTCTTGTGACTGGAGATGGTCAATGTTTACATGCTGGACAACGAATACTCTTGAGCATTACTCCCTCTCAGTCTGTGTCCGAAATTGCATCATACACAGATGTGAAATGCGCCAATGAGACAATGTGAAATGCGCTATATAAGAACCGACATATTATTATTATTATTATTATACACCCGGGAAGGGTACTCCCATATAAACGCTGTACGGGTATGTTCCGCTGGACAGGAAGGATTTTGGCCTTCTAGGTCTGAGATGGGTATCATCTCAGCTCTTTTAGATCGGAGATGGGTCTTTAGTCGGCCCTCTTTGGTCTAAAATGGGGCACTAAGTTTCAGCATTTGAGATGGAAATTTTTTTTTTTATAGGTCTGAGACAGGGTATATAGGGATTTTTAGCCGGTCCTAGTGTACACCCTCACCTAAAAATTATGCATGGAATATAACCCTCCCCCCTCCCCCCTCCCCTCTCCCCTCTCCCCCTCCCCTCCCCCCCCTCCTCCCTCCTCTACGTCAAGCGGAAGCGAGCAGTATCATGGTTGTCGACTCACTTCACAGATAACGGCCCAAGTGATGTATATGCCATGTGCATGTCTGATCGCCTCAGTATAATACTAAACTCAAGTAAAATTCATCAAAGTTTTTTTTGTGATGCCGCGTGAAATTGTAAAATGCAAAATGTAAAATGCACTTCTAAATTAATGTATAATCTTTTTTCGAACAAAAAAAATATGATCCATCCGCCAGGTCCATCCGCAGGGTCCATCCGCAGGGTCCATCCGCAGGGTCCATCCGCAGGGTCCATCCGCAGGGTCCATCCGCAGGGTCCATCCGCACGGTCCATACTCATTTTACAGCGACCCGAAAAAACTAGAGTACGTGATCGATCGCATCACGCAAATGCATTTCTTTAAAACATCCGTCAACATGGACGCTATCTTTGAAAATTATGGTCGAGTTTTGATTGGCCCTCTTTTTTACTCTCAAAAAGAGGGCCAATCAAAATCAAGATTCGTATCACGCCACAGAACTCGTAATAGCAGGTAATTTATCCAGCGGGTTGTTTCGGCCGGTGACTTTGGAGCGCGGACAAAAACCGCTGGATCCTCGAGCATGGATTCTGACTTGTTCGTAAGTTCGTAGTTACACCGTACCATGACTGAACAAATGGCACGCGATTTGGCTTCGGCTTTGAGCCGTACCATTGTGCAGTGTTTAAATAATAGCTCCGTTATAAATAACGTTATATTTTCTTCCAAATTTGAGCTTACTGATTTTTAATACAGTCCTCATAGTGTTTGAATAATTAGAACAATTCGCTGCGTTGACACTGGTACTTTCTTCTCAATTAAAGCCTGTTATGTTTGCTCATATAGTTGTTGAAGAATCTAGCGAGTAATTCATGGCGAATTATAATATCATTTAGCTTCAAGCATTTGGCTTTCGCTACGTCTTCAGCCATTTTTTGTCAATTTGGCGCGCATTTGAATACCGACAATGATAAGAGTGACGGTAATTGTGACAGCTCAGCTCGGTAACTTATCGAGCTTACTGATTTTTAATTAGCCTGTAATTCAGTTTAACTGCAAAGGGCTCAAATAAACCAGTTGTTATTTTAGTATAGTTGCTGAAAACGATAAGGTCAAATCTGGCGTTGACAGTTCAGTTTAACATAAATACGGAGGCTAGGGGTGAAGGAAAAAAGGAACTCCCGCACTGGTTTCCAAATTTTAAAATATTCTTGTCAAATATCACAAACCAAATGTAATATTTCATGATAGGGAGCTGGCCGCCCGAGGAAGACCGTTGCTAACGAAACGATAACAAATCTGGAGAAAATGAGATTCTCAAAGTCTGAAATAGCCAGATCACTGGGAATATCACGGTCTACACTATACAACAGGATGAAACAAATCCAGGATCCAAAACCGAAATACTCGGAAATTGAGACAAACGAACTCGACAGCGTTGTTCGAGACATAAAAAAATCCCATCCAGGTGAGGACATATCATTTGATTACAAATGCAAGCGCTTTTGCTCACAAAATATATGATACTGATTTTCAATTATACCAATCAGCTATTGTATAATGATATTATACACTAGCCTGCGAATACAGCCGCTTTTTGACGCAATACCCGTGTGGCGAGCGTCAAAACGCGGCTGTATTCGCAGGCTAGAAATACACCGATCGTCAGAAATTCCGGTCATCCTGAGCCAGCAGTTACTCAGCGGTTTCACCCAAAAGATCATCAAAATCACGAATAAATTTTACAAAGAAATGTTTATATTTGTTCAAACCATAGCAGCTAATCGTACCAAACTTAATAATTTCCCCAAATGGATTCATCAACATTCTTAGACACGAGTTAGTATTTCGCTTCTAAAATGTTTCTTCGATAATATTGATCTCTAAATATACCTAACACATACAGTTTGGTAGTTGTTTTAATGTCGAATGGTGTTTCAGTAATGACCGGAATTTCTGGCGATGGCGGGGGTTTAGCCTACCGATGTTCTTACGGGCCTCCTGGTTCTTCTATAACCCGGTTAGTGATTAAGAACCTCGGTAGGCTAACATTTTATAAAAACCTGTTTTATAAGAACCTGTTGACCCTAAATTTGAAACAGGTTCTTATTTGAAAAATCAGGAAAAATACAAAAATCATGCCGAATCAAACTATTCTCTTGTAATCTCAATATAAAACAATGAGATACTCTACACAAATAATTGCCTCTATACCTATATTATAGATTTATATATAGCTTCAGTGAATACTGACTTGCTTATAATGTAGCCTTTAATACACATACAAGTTTATACATGTATATTATATACAAGGAAACTAGGAACCACACCCATGATTGAACTAGTTTTTGGACCAGTTTTTTTCCCTTTTATTATGTTCAGTTTTTACATGATATTTCTTTGTTATAGATGCCGGCGAGGTCCTTGTGCAGGGTCATCTACGATCACGTGGAATTCATGTTCGTCGGCAGCATCTTCGTGATAGCATTCATCGTGTTGATCCTCATGGTCCAGAATCCCGCCAACGCCCATGTATACATCACAGAGTATACTCTGTTCCATGCCCTAACTATCTATGGCACGTTGACGGCAATCATAAGTTAATTCGGTGGAGATTTGTCATACATGCAGCTATTGATGGCTTTAGCAGACTCGTTACGTACCTATCTAAAAGCGTAAGACAACAACCGTTCATCCACAGTCCTCCACCTTTTTGATGCTGCTACGTCAACGTACGGCATCCCTCTCCGTGTAAGAACCGATCATGGCGGTGAAAATGTACTGATGTGGCAAAGAATGTATGAACATAGAGGTGCCGAGGCACGACCAGTCATTGTTGGGAGTTCCGTTCACGACGAGCGTATCGAAAGGTTTAATAGGGACATAAACAAATCGTGTGAAAGACAATATAATCCGTTGTTTTATGACCTCGAGAACCGAAATCTTTTAGACCCCGAGAACAATACCGATATTTTCTGTCTTCATTTCGTTTTCATACCAAGAATTAATAGAATCGAAGAATTCAGGCAAGCTCATAACCATCACAGCATATCGACAGAGAACAATCGATCCCCGGTGCAACTGTTTTACAGCAACCAACACTTACTTTCTCTACAGCAAGGCCGCTCCCCGATAGACCCATACAATGGCTGCAGCCCAGACGTTCTGCTACAACGTCAACAACCCCATGTTGCTGTCCCTACTACCAATTGTCCTTTAACATCTGAACAACTGAACGACCTTGTCGCGGCAATCAATCCACTTGAAGGTGATGGAGCTTCAACTTACCAGGATGTTGTTAATTTTGTAGGGCGAATTCTAAGTGAATAAGACTGCACGGCTACGGATTTTATCATTCAACTCATGCGAAATTGTAACGAACATTAATAATAATACATTTTAAAGATGAAATAAAAGGGCCACGTTTCATATTTAGTTTAGTGTTCGTCAGTGATTAACTACACAAATTAACCTGAATACAAAATCTGGCCGCAACAGCGTCAATATATTAGGGGACTTGCACTAAGAGGTCACGTGACCCAAATTCCCATAAATCAAGCAACAGTATCAAAATGAACTCCAGAAATGAAAAGAGCAGCTCGAAATTAGTAAATGGGTGAAGTTTCAGCTCATAATGTCTGACAGGGATCCCAATTCTTGAAGCATGTCAGTCAGCTCATTCCCAACAGGGCACGAGTGTACATTGCCCATAGCAATGTTTTGTTCGAACACTCCAACACGGGACCTGTTATTATTTATCGCCTGTGGGAGGTGGGTCAGAGGACTTTTGCCGAAAGAACCTAAGTGAATAATAATAATGGTGTCATAATAAGATCTGATATTCCTCAAACAACTGATAGATTTTCCTGCACCCCCACCTCGGTGTTCAAGTAAATATCAATTGAAACAAGGAAAAATAAACACCGGTATTATGTTTTCGTTCCCAGGCTATTTTAATAGCTGTCTCATTTTTATTATACTGCAACCCCTCCCCCCCCCCCCCCCCCCCTACCACCTTCGCTCAACCTTACCCAAGTATTCCCCCTTGTCATACTTCGGTTTTATCCAAACCATTTTAGTACGCATAGGATTTGTTCCTAGTTTCAATTATAATCACCTCTCTGTTTCTATTACGGACACTTCACTATAAAAGTACGTTTTGAAGTTTGAATTTTTTTTATGTGTTCAATTTCCTATACAAATCTATCTCGTTTGATTGTAAATTACTAAGTAATGACTAAATAAACACGTCGACCCCTCCCCTTTCCCTTCTCCCTAGTCACCCTGCCCCCTTCCAATCCCCTAAAAGCCGTCACGCAGGCTAGAATAAACATGCAAATCAGTTTACCTTTTACCGATCGGTACTTTATTTAACTGAAGCGTCAGTCTAATATGTCAGATGTATACATGCACTAATATACTAAGGTAACATACTAGTGATCAAATTATTATAATAGGGAAATAATTGATCACACCGGTCCTAATATGACTACCCCCGTTATTTCTACCCGACTGTACAGATGTATAAACATCACTGATTAGCTTGTACATGTCAGCTAACAACAAAAACTTGATATGCTGATCGACACAAAATAGTAAGTACTAGAAAAAGCGCCACTCCCGATTTAGCATTCAAATGTCTGAAAGACTAGGTACGACGTTCTCAAAGAAATCGTTTGTCACAGCCATTCGATTTCAAGAGGTAGCTGAAATATAAGTAAATAGCTATAAAATGTGCAATGTTTAAACATTTTATATTTTCTTAACAGGAATCCTTTCACGCGGTTAATGTGACAAGCTGCAGTTAGGGTCTTGAATAACAAATAAAGACCTCGTCTCATCACTGATCTCCCATAATGATAATAATAAAATGCGCCTTGGCTTTTAGAATGAATTATTTACCATGGTTTGAAAAAATAAACGAATAACAAAAGCCACTAATAAGTTAAGCAAGTCCAAATCCTTGACCGTTTACCAAAGAGTCTATAAATTCTCTGGTCATCGAATCCAATGATTCCATTTTTTTGTTGACAGGAATACAGATATTCCCAGCACAGGTGTTGGAACTGATCTTCCTCTCGGTCAGTTCGTGATTGAACATTATGCCGAGCCGGCTAGTGAAACCCTCGGGCGGTATGTTTTTGGATCCAGTAGCAAACTGTAAAACATCCCCGAGGTTAATTGTAGTGGTCACTCGCCCTTCGACGTCCAGTTTGACATTGCCCGCTGTAATATAACGTATTCAAAAAGCACTTAATAATGTTAAAACTAGTATGAAAATGAGAATACAATGTGTATGTAGTATTTCAAAGCCGAGAATGAGGACTAGACGGGGTTTCAAGGACTGGAAAGCCCGTCTAGTCCCATAGTCATTAATTATTGCATGCAATGGCCTAATTAAAGGCAATAAAAAAGAGTTCCAAGATTTTAGCGAGGAAAAGCAAGAATTCCAGTCTTTGCATATGCTCTGCTCATGCGCGGAGTCGAGGGCATCGTATCCCACATGTGTTGGACTCTTGAGTAGCATGGAGTAGAGCCTGCTTTCAGATAAAGCGAATACAGAGTGGTATTGCCTCTACTCTGTTCAAGGCCCCGATGATTGCTAAAAAGAGATTAACACTACAATAAATGTCACGTGTCTCATTCTATATTCGTTCGTTTTGCACGCGTGGAATTTTAACTTCAACAGCAAACGTTAACATCACCTCAGTGTGAGAACAGAGTTTTAACAATGCCCGTTTTCACAGGCAGAGGTGATTTGAATGAGACATGTGACATTTATTGCAGTGTTTTAAATCTCTTTTTAGCTAGACAACGTTAATGACATTGACTGCATGTATGAGGGATAGGAACTCATGTACAGTCATGAGGGACGATTAGTTCTAAATTAATCGTCCCTCATGATAAGTACTGGGGAGAGTAACTGAAATTTTTTTCAGTAACGGAAAAAATTTCCAGTTACTCTCGCCAGTACTTTCCATAGTTTCAAAGTACATCACGTGGTACTATTCTGCGCATTTGATTGGATGGCTACCTCATGAATAATTAATGAGTATGAGAAATATATATATATATATGTGTCACTGAGCTGGCAGTAAGGAACATGAAGGAAGGGTCCATAATAATTATTGATCTCCTGGGGGGAGGGGGAGTGGGAGGTCAAAGTGGATATATTGTTTGAACTAACATCCAAAAAAATCCTTTTCAAAATATTCATTGTCTTTCGGTGAAGGTGGGTTACGTTATCGTAATAATTTATAAACATACTGGCAGTGTACCTTCGACATCTTCCACGAAGAAATTCCAGTTCATGATGATTTCCTCCTCCTTTTGGCGCTTGTTGCTTCCAAATAAGGAAAAGTTCGGTACGAACAGATTTTGGACAGTTGATGCTGTGAGAAGTTTTTCTTCGCTAGTAAGTACTTTGCGAAAGTGGTTAGGATACTTGCGCATCACTTTTAATAAGTCCAGAGTCTGCAATCCTGTTGCGAACAGATTAAATGTAAATGTGATACTTGAATAATATAAAGTCCTTTAGTTGCAAAAGAAAACGCAAATTACCACAAGATAATATTGCGCTCGGGTGGCCATATAACATACAAGTCCCGGGGAGGTACCGGGAGTACGCCCTTTGTACAAGTGGTAGGGGTGATCGGCGGTCCTTTTAAGTTAGTCTCTTCAGGGTTGAAAATATTTCCTTTGTAAATCTTTTTCAAAACCGACCGCCGATCGCCCCTACCACTTAGACAAAGGGAGTACCACCGGATACAAGTCCAATCTACAAACGCATGTTACAGTAAAAACCCGCATATAAGAAACTGCAGATTGAGAACCTCCAGGCTGTAATTTAGCCAATTTGTGTGGGTGGCAAATGCAATTAAATCCATACATATTGAAAGAGGGATATGTGAAAAGAAGAAAAATAGAATGGAGAAGTGAAAATAAATAAATGGATGGATGGTTATAGATGAATAAAATGAGAACTATCTTTGAAATTAAAAATTAAAAAATTAAAAATTAAGAAATAAAACTAATAAAAAGTAAGAAATAAAAAATATTAAATAAAAGTAAAAGTGGACGTGGATTTTTTGGGGGTGGCAAATGCAATTCAACCCATACATATGGAAAAATGAAGAGAGCAGTGGTTAATTGTATGCGAGGGTAAAAAACATGACAGTTTTTATGGGCGGTTTTTATGGGTGGCAAATGCGATTCAATCCATACATATTGAAAGAAGGGGAAGAGGAAAGTAAACGTAAAAAAATAAATAAAAAGAAATTAAAGAAAGAGAAAAAAATATAAAGAAATTTAAAGAAATAAAAAATTAAAATTTTGATTTAATTTAAAAATATTAAAATAATAATAATAGAAAATAATAATAAAAATAAAAAATATATAAAAAATAAAAAATCATAAAAATAAAAATAAATAAATAAAGTGGCTGTATGTGAGGATTAAAAAATAAAAAATTGAAAAATAAAAAATTGAAAGTAAAAATAGAAATAAATAAATAAATGTATAAATAAATAATTAGATAAATAAATGGATAAAGGGTTCAGAAATTCAAAGAAAAAGATAGGGAAAAAGGTGAGTGAAGAAAGAAAAATGAAAAAATGAAAATAGAGTGAAAATATAAATATTTGGTATACGAAACAAAATGGTTGTTGAGGGGAGGGGAGGGCGGCGAAGCAGGGAGGGGAGGGAGGGAAGGTGGTTTTCGTCAAGGTAAAACGAACGACCATGGAGGAGGGATAGAACGTATAGAGTGAAGGAATAGACAACAAGCAAAATTAAATAATAAATAACAGACAAAAACCGTACGCAATTGATGACGCTAGCAACGTTGCGAGCACGCGTGAAAGCACAAACGACGGCTACCGAGGGAAGGAACGGGAAGATCGTAGCAGGAAAAATAACACCGTGGAGGGAGATGGGACTCAGTGGTACCACGTTCCACCAAGATTTAATCAACGGGAGCTTGAAATCTTGGTGGAGATATAGATCAATGTATTTCATACTTCTAAGCCAGCTACGAAGTCAAGCCCAATACACACGAGGTACCGGTGGGAGCCGTGTTTGTCGCTAGCGTGGCGTGAGGACTAGTACGTGAGCACTAGTACGTGAGCACTAGTACGTGAGCACTAGTACGTGAGCACTAGTACGTGAGCACTAGTACGTGAGCACTAGTACGTGAGCACTAGTACGTGAGCACTAGTACGTGAGCACTAGTACGTGAGCACTAGTACGTGAGCACAAATAGAGGTGATAACAAAGTGGCGGTGTATAGCAATCTCGTGAGTGGATGGTAGGACTTACTTGGTACTTGGTTTGGGCAAAGGGCCTATAACCTGAGGGCAAATAGTTGTGTTGCTGGCGATACATGTCGGAGTTCAAATGTAATGCGATATACAATGGGAGGGGTCGATGGCCGGAATGCGAAAAATGGACGCTGGGACGGTAACATGAAAGAAACTGCTGGAGTTGGATGAAACCGGATCGAGATAATGATATAATTCATTATATGACATAATTCATTATATGACATAATTCATTATATGATATAATTCATTATATGACATAATTCATTATATGATATAATTCATTATATGACATAATTCATTATATGACATAATTCATTATATGACATAATTCATTATATGATATAATTCATTATATGATATAATTCATTATATGACTGTAATTCATTATATGACATAATTCATTATGTCCATTATTATATGATATAATGAAAGAACCGTGATATCTATGGTTTCATATAATGTAGTAGGCAGGATTACATTATATGATATAATGAAAGGACCGTGATATCCATGGTTTGACATATAATGTAGTAGGCAGGATTACATTATATGATATAATACATTATATGTCCATTATTATATGATATAATGAAAGGACAGTGATATCCATGGTTTGACATAATGTAGTAGGCAGGATTACATTATATGATATAATGAAAGGACCGTGATATCCATGGTTTCATATAATGTAGTTAGAAGGCTGTTATTATATGACATAATGAAATTCAACCAGCACAATTGTTTAACATAAAGCAAATAGGATGACTTCAATTTATGTGACATAATATCATTTATGTACATAATTTATATATAATATTCATATAATTTTGACATATAATTATTGGACACTTGGCACCCCATATTATAGGAACTAAAAATAATGATATAACTTTGGGATTGATTTGGTCGTTATTTTTGGTGAACGACCGTAATTTCCATTTTCGCCCTCCAAGAGGCCATTTTCGCCCCGAAATATGGCTCGTACATCAAGGTCGATTTAAAATCAAAATCAAAACAGACATGCTATCTGTTGTTTGCAGAAGAACGAATAGGTATCAAACTGCATTTGTGGAGTTTTGTTGGCTAATTCTCTCAAATTCAAATATTTTAAAGATTTTTGATTTGGGGCGTTTTGGGACGGACTTCAAAAGTGCCTAAAATTCGTCAAATCTTAATATAAATATCTCCACTGGTATGACGATTCAGAGCGTAAAACTCACGCTGATAGATGAGCAACGTTTCCTCTTTTGAAATACGAGATAATATTTTGGGGCTACTCAAAATCCAGAAAGTTAGAGCCGATAATGTTCAGGTCATAACCTCAAAATCTCACTGTTTACAAATTTGGCCGTGTCACGCAAACTTATGCCAACAATAAGATAAAATAATCATTCTGTCCTTGGAATATCGTTGATCACGAACAGCATGCATCATATTTTGTCGTTATACCATTAATAAAGCTGGGTTATGTTTCAGGTAGATTTTATGCCACGAAATCTTGGATGGAACTGAATTTTTGGCGGTTCATACAGATGAATATTTGAATGAACGCACACTTTTATTCGGCTTTATGCAATATTTTCTTAACGACTCTAGTCCTTCCATTGCCCTAAACTACTTACCAATTGATGGTTTCGATCCCATCCGGTTTGCTAAGCAAAGCATTTATAGAAGAGTTTATCTTCAAGGTTTGGGATGAAGCATTGACGATCAGTCATGACCAAAACTCAACGATTGCGTTACACACAGGTAACCCATGAGTGAATACTCGGTGTCAATGTATGTTGGGCGGGATGTTCTGGAAGTCTTACAGAACGAGCTTTATCTGCTTATGTGTTTTAAAAAGAGGAATGTCATGAAAATTACTGTAAATAAGTACTTTATTCTCATGTAAAGGGTCTTTTTCGCCAAATGCGACGAACTGGTACCGAGGGTGCTAACATATCACCTGTTTTCAATTTATACTGGACAGAAAGCAAACAAAATTTAGACAATAAAATAAAGTCCAGGTTGTGCAATCATTTTTCTTTGCGTTGCTTAGCGTACGATCATCAGAAAGCATTATCCTGTATTTGTAAACTACCAATTAAAATTAAAAAAATATATTTTTTTACAATAACCTAGCGTAATCTCGCAATCTGATTGGCTCTCAGCCATTGTCAATAAGAGGACAGACACACTGTATGACGAATCGCTCGCGCACGAAGCCAGCGCGCGCTTGAAACGGTTTTTCTTTCAAACTTTATCCTTGTTTTTGGATGTTTTTTTGACTTTGTTATTGTAAAAAAGAAATCGCAAGCAGTTTTCCATTGTCTGTACTCTTATTGACAATGGATTTGACGTCACAAATTATTTGAGAGTTTTAATTTCCCAGAATTCCTTTCGGTCATAGCTTTCATGATTTTCGACCCGACAACGATTATGCAAGTAGCTATATAGTATCGCTGAAAAACATCACTAACGGGATTGTCAAACATAAATGCTTAGAGATGACTTCTGCTGGTCACTTTTGGCGGGCTTCCTGTGCTAAGTAATGTATTGGGCTCCCTGCGTTTAAGGTGCGGTAATACGAGCCACAAAATCGCGCCACTTGTCGCGCAACATTGTTCAGATTGTTGCGTAGCATGTTGCAGAGCAATGCTTCTCGTATTACCATCGTTCGCGCAACTTGTCGCGCAAAAATTAAATTTTCGGTGTTGCAGGTTGCAAAACTTTGTTGCATGAAGTAGAAAGAGCAACAAAGTTTTTCAACCTGCAACACGAAAATGTGTTGCTCGACAAGTTGCGCGAACGGTGGTAATACGAGAAACGTGAAAATCGTGCAACTTGTTGCGCAACATTGTTGCGTTGCAAGTTACGCGAACGATGGTAATACGAGAAACATCGCGCGATTTTGTTGCTCGATCGTATTAACGCTATTCTAGTTATTAAAAATACAATATTTTTATCACATGACCCGTATTTCACCGTGCGCGCACTCTTAATAAAACCTTCGGAGAAAGTCACGTGATTGGGCAGATACGGATTTTTGGAGCTGGTCCGTACATAGAGGTTATTACACGGGTAGTTGTGTAATACGGCTGGATATTTTTACGAGTGTGCCGTATTTTGACGAGCCGTAGTAAAAATATCCAGCCGTATTACACAACTACCCGTGTAATAAATTGTTTATTATACGACAACAACAAAAACAAAAAAAAAGGTCTTTTTCTCTTTCTTTTTTATTTGCGACCGGACAAAACAAGAAACAAACTGAACGCGCGCGCAAAATTGACGTGTCCGAATTCTAAGACGTGTAATACGCTGTCATATTTGTACTCGTATTTGTACTGTAAGATTACAAGCCGTATCCGAGACCGGCTCCGATTGTTGTCAGGAATTTTTTTTTACTTTTTTTCAGTTAAATTTATTTTTTAAATGTGGACGACAAAAGTGAAAAAAAAAGAGCTTTTTTTCGTTGGTTCTTATCATCTTATAGAGTAGTCGCGCATTTGTGTTCACTTTTCCTTGGCTGTGAATGATTTTAGTACCAAAATGGTCCATATGAATGAAAGGGTCATATGATAAAATGCTTATTGATTGAGTTAGGCTCGGTCCGTACTCGAATGACCGAGAGCCAAATATTTTCCCGTCCGGCCCGACCTAACTCAGTCAATAAGCATTTTATCGTATGACCATTTCATATGGACCATTTTGGTACTAAACATCATTCACAGCCAAGAGAAAGTGAACACAAACGCGCGATAACGCTAGAAGAATCAAACGAAAAATGTCATCAATTGTTTTTTTTCACTTTTGTCGTTGATTGGTAAAAAATAAATTTTGCTGCAAAAAAAGCATAAAAAATCTCCTGACAAAAATCGAGCAGGGCCGGACAGCTTTTTCCACAGGCAGCCCAACCATTGCTTTTGAGGCTATTTAATAATAAATATAAATACATTTATATTCGCGCGTCTTTTTTTGATGGGTTTCCTGTGGTAGAGCGCGCGGGCGCAATACGTATATATTATATTGGGCTTCCTGTGTTGAGTAAGGTATAATGTTGGGCTCCCTGTGCGCAACCCGCGCGTCCCGCAGTACAAGTGTATAGCTGAGGGCGCGTCCCGCAGGACGTACACAGGGATCCCAACATTATACAATCATGTCTATGCACAGGGAACCCAACGTATCGCGCGCGCGCTCTACCACAGGAAACCGATCAAAAAAAGACGCGCGAATATAAATGTATTTATATTTATTATTAAATAGCCTCAACAGCAATGGTTGGGCTGCCTGTGCTTTTTCCGGACCGGGTACGTCAACACGTCCGGCGTTTACCACGTGACGTTTTCCCAATTGTTTTATTAAGAGTGCCGTCGTAGATTGCAGTCGCGGACGTCAACGTTCGTTTTTTGTGAAAAGTGTGTGTGAAAATATTTCACAGGCAGCCCAACTGCTTCTAAGGCTATTCTAGTTATTAAAAATAAATATTTTATGCTCGCGTCTTTTTTATGAGTTTCCTGTGGTAGAGCGCGCGCGTGCGAAATACGTATTATGTTGGGCTCCCTGTGCGTAGAAATAAACTATGTTGGGCAACAATGCATGTAGTATTTCACACTACTACATTTGTGCGGGCGCGTCCTGCGGGACGCACACAGGGATCCCAACGCGCGCGCGCTCTACCACAGAAAACACATGAAAAAAGGCGCGCGCATACAAATATTTTTTTAATTTTAATTGGTAGTTTTACAAATACAGGATAATGCTTTCTGATGATCGTACGCTAAGCAACGCAAAGAAAAATGATTGCACAACCTGGACTTTATTTTATTGTCTAAATTTTGTTTGCTTTCTGTCCAGTATAAATTGAAAACAGGTGATATGTTAGCACCCTCGGTACCAGTTCGTCGCATTTGGCGAAAAAGACCCTTTACATGAGAATAAAGTACTTATTTACAGTAATTTTCATGACATTCCTCTTTTTAAACACATAAGCAGATAAAGCTCGTTCTGTAAGACTTCCAGAACATCCCGCCCAACATACATTGACACCGAGTATTCACTCATGGGTTACCTGTGTGTAACGCAATCGTTGAGTTTTGGTCATGACTGATCGTCAATGCTTCATCCCAAACCTTGAAGATAAACTCTTCTATTAAATGCTTTGCTTAGCAAACCGGATGGGATCGAAACCATCAATTGGTAAGTAGTTTAGGGCAATGGAAGGACTAGAGTCGTTAAGAAAATATTGCATAAAGCCGAATAAAAGTGTGCGTTCATTCAAATATTCATCTGTATGAACCGCCAAAAATTCAGTTCCATCCAAGATTTCGTGGCATAAAATCTACCTGAAACATAACCCAGCTTTATTAATGGTATAACGACAAAATATGATGCATGCTGTTCGTGATCAACGATATTCCAAGGACAGAATGATTATTTTATCTTATTGTTGGCATAAGTTTGCGTGACACGGCCAAATTTGTAAACAGTGAGATTTTGAGGTTATGACCTGAACATTATCGGCTCTAACTTTCTGGATTTTGAGTAGCCCCAAAATATTATCTCGTATTTCAAAAGAGGAAACGTTGCTCATCTATCAGCGTGAGTTTTACGCTCTGAATCGTCATACCAGTGGAGATATTTATATTAAGATTTGACGAATTTTAGGCACTTTTGAAGTCCGTCCCAAAACGCCCCAAATCAAAAATCTTTAAAATATTTGAATTTGAGAGAATTAGCCAACAAAACTCCACAAATGCAGTTTGATACCTATTCGTTCTTCTGCAAACAACAGATAGCATGTCTGTTTTGATTTTGATTTTAAATCGACCTTGATGTACGAGCCATATTTCGGGGCGAAAATGGCCTCTTGGAGGGCGAAAATGGAAATTACGGTCGTTCACCAAAAATAACGACCAAATCAATCCCAAAGTTATATCATTATTTTTAGTTCCTATAAGGCTATATTCTGACAAAGTTTGGGGATTTTTGATTTTTGAAGGTCTGCTCGAGTTGGGTGACTTTTACAGAAGAGCCCTCTTAAACTGTGTTTTTTAAATGCACGTTCTTTGCATAAACACATTGAAGATGTACGAAGAGACTTGAATTATTCAGGCACTGCCTGATGTCACTATATTCTCTGAAACAAGATTCAGTCACTCAGACAGTGATGATATGTATAGTATTGATGGATATAGTTTATTTAGAAATGATGGTACATCAACTGGTAATGTAAGGCCCTTTGGAGGTACAGCAGTGTATAGTCGTACTGACTATTATCATGGATATCCTTACTGCCGTAATACTAATGGGATTGAGATCATTGTCATGAGATTCTTGAATCTTCCTCATGTTACAATCATTATAGGAGTATATCGCTCACCTAGAGTACCACTGAGACAGCTATGTGTAGCATTAAGTGAAGTTTTGGACCAACCATCAACACATGACAATATATTTATTGTTGACTTCAATGTCAACTGGTTTAATGAAACAGAAAGAGCTAGTGAGGTCTTTATAATCTCTTTGTAAACCATAACTACAGACAACTAGTATCTAACTATACTACTGATAGCAAGACTTGTATTGATCATATATATACTAATCTACCAGAAGCACAAATAAAGATGCTTATTTAATTTAGAAACATACTTCACTGATCACAAAGGTATTTGCACCTTGGTAAACTGTTTTTAGACAAATTCATCAGGCAAAACAAAACTTATTGAAATCATTTGTGGTATAAATACATTATATGTCATGCCAGTACTTAAGTATTCCAGTAGAGTAATGCCTATAATGACTGCATATACTATTATAGGAACATACCTTTCATTTTGTCCTACACAGTTAACATCATGACTATATACACCAAAACAACATTCTGAAGCTTCCCCGTGATCTACTAATAATGGTAAGTACATTGTATGTCCATCTGACAAACACTGAAACAACTATCACATCCCACATACATTCACCATGTCTCATATTTAGTTATTAATTATTATTCAACAATTTAATTAACATTTTCTTTCCTACAGATTTAACAATCACAGGATACCTGCTCTCTGAAGTAAATATATAAACAAAGAAAATAAAAGCTATTTTGACATTGACCATACAAACTGCACCTGACACTTCCCAGCAATTAAGGTATTATGCTATTCTCCTAAACTGAGAAAATATCTAAAAGATCTTGAAACAAGACATACAGCTGTGCAGATACAACATGGAAACCTAATTACCAAACAAAGGAAATTAATGCAAATACAATGGACTATACAATTACCAAACAAAGGAAATTAATGCAAATACAATGGAATAAAGCAAATTCAAGTCAATTCAACTTGACTTCAACTATGAGCCAAAGTTCAGTGACTACACAAGTTATGTGATATTTCATCCCTGCTTATTTATGATGTCAGAGTGAAAGTCATAAGCAAATCAGAGGAAAAACAAAATAATAGTCCATGGATAACCTTGCTTCAAAGGTAACGGCATTATTATTACTGATGGAAGTGCACAAGAAAAACTACAAATTTCGGAAAATGACATTGAAAAGGTCACCAGAGGAAAGGTCATATATACCATACTCAGAACTCAGCAACAATAACAAATAAAGTATTATTATATTATTATTATTATTATAACACAAATTGAAGACCTTGATATGTTTACTGAAGAGATGAAAGATTGCATAATTGAGGAGAAAGTGATTGGTATTTCACTGATCTCTACATGGTCTTCTTCTTTGCAATCCAAACATTGAATTAAAATCAAATGATGAAGATGAGGTGATGACATGAAAGTATATACCAGTACATGAATATGTGACGAACAATGAATTAATGTAGCCCTTGGGGAGTAATATCCTTTTATACCAGAACTCTGTCTTTAACCTAAAGCTTTCAGTTATAACAATCAATCTGTACACAAATTTAGTTAGAAAGTTAGTTTCAGTTGCAATAAAGTTTGATGTGTTTGTGTTTTAGCACAATACATGTAGTTCATTTGTTTCATGCACTGTAGTCGTGTCAATGCCTAGTTAACCAGGCTTGACAAAAACTTAAAACACTTTGAAGACCTTGTTAGATGATATTGGATTGGTAGTTTGTTTGAACTCTGAATTCGATCCAACATCCAACATGGTTGCCTGGGGGATGCTCAATTCTACCTCTACCGGAAATGTTTAAAATGAGCATGACATGTTTAGCCCCTAAAAGATACTAATATGCATGGTTTTCACCGACATCCTAAAGGATACCAAACTTATAGTGAGATTGTAGTTCACATACATACGTTTTGTTGAAGCTCCTTTCAGCAAGGCTTTTCAGCCACAAATATAAATTGTGTAAATAAATAAAAACTGGTTCAATCTGGTTTTCAGAATCATATCTCAGTACACTTTACAACTTTTAAGTCAGACCACTGTAAGAGACCACGCCCCTGGATGTGGCTACATGGGCAAACTATCAGCGTTAATAAATGTAAATATAGATGTAAGAAAACTTACCATTCTCAGAAATTCTCAACTTGTCGTCCAGGAATTTTTCTAAATCACTTCTGTTTTTAAAGTTAAATAGAATTCTTCGAAATTCTCCCGCCGTGGCTTTTTCTGGTTCAAGTGTCTTGTATGCATGGAGTAAGAGCTTCTCTGCCGGGTTGCAATTGTTCGGCCCTCTTTCAATCAAGTCTAGGCAGTCTCTCTCAATTTTAAATTCCAGACCAAGATCATACCAATACTTCACCACACGTGAAGGTTGGTCAAGTTTTCCTGCAATTTCGTGCACGAGCTCAGGCTTATGAAGGAAAACATCTTCAATACTTTTCTGTCTATCCTCGTCTAAAAAGATAAACGAGAAGACACGTGACATCGATATTTGCCCGAGGAAACTGGATGCTCCAATAAACAAATATTTGTCCAAGAAATGAAAATTCGAGGGAAAATATGCAGTTTTAGAGGAAGTTAATCGACATATGTCGAAAGTGGGCCAATATTGAATGTCATATTTTGAGATATCTATAAAATGTATAGGAAGCACTACATACGATAAAATTAACATTATTTTACCTGGGATGATTTTCTCCACGATTTCCCGAACATCATTTCGATTGAGCTCTTCTAATATGGCGATCAAGCTCAGGGGCATTAAGGCACGGGTCCAAGACGACCACGCCCATAAAGCTTAGAATGACTGTAATATCATCTAGTTTTACTATAGAGACTACAATTTAGGACACATCATTAAGCGAACGTTTTGTTAATTTTTTGTTAATATGGTAACCATGGTGACAGCATACTTGACCTTTGAACTGAAGTTTTGAAAAATAACTTTCAAGGCCTCGGGAGTATGGAAAACTGTTGATGTATTGGATTATCAAACATTCTATTTGATACTATATGCCTTCAAGTTTATTGCTCCAATTAGATATCATGAAATAATATTATAACAAAGAAGAAAACAACGAGTATCAAATTTCATGTGTACCTTAATGAGACTTCCACACAAGTTAAACAAATTTTCAAATTAGACCAACAGACTACCCACTAACTCTGATTTATTCACATAGAAATATCCACCCTACGAAAACTTTTTATTGTACGTCCTCCAGGAGACTGTTATGTAAAATTTTGAAATTGAAGATCAAAGGTCAGATTACATGTTTCCATAGAAACAACTATATACAAAGGCTAAGGTTTCGACTTTATTACATTTGCCAAAGTTTCAGTGAATAATCACAAAAAGGAAAAGAAATAGACCACCTCTCTTGTTTTTAAAGCCGCCATTTTGAAATGTTTGAGACCCGTGCCTTAAAAGGGGCAGTGTCAACCCATATGACCGCGTAAGCCTGGGTACGAAGAAGCGAGAAATAATAAAAGTCCACCGTGGACTTTTATTATTATCCATGTTTTCAATCCGTTTCCATCGACCTTAATCATGTTTGTTCAAGCGTCTAATGGATCACTAGTAATAATTCAAAGCATGGTCTTCATTTTCAACAATTCCTAGTGGAGATTATTTCATCTTAGGGGCGGACCATTTGATCGTTGATGGGGGTGGGGTTAAATCCCAAAATAAATATCGAGCAAGCACTTCCACCTTTAAAAAAATATCGTGCAAGAACAAATGCATCAAAAAATATATCGTGCATTATTGTGACACCAACTTCAGCTTTTTTTAAATATGGTAGACCTCATGCTCGAGGATCCAGCGGTTTTTGTCCGCGCTCCGAAGTCACCGGCCGAAACAACCCGCTGGATAAATTACCTGCTATTACGAGTTCTGTGGCGTGATACGAATCTTGATTTTGATTGGCCCTCTTTTTGAGGGTAAAAAAGAGGGCCAATCAAAACTCGACCATAATTTTCAAAGATAGCGTCCGTGTTGACGGATGTTTTAAAGAAATGCATTTGCGTGATGCGATCGATCACGTACTCTAGTTTTTTTCCCCGGGATCGATTTCCTAAAGCCAGAACAGTTCATGGACCTTCATGGTTCTCGAAGCGTTTAATTACTCGGGCCCTTCCGAAGGAAGCCCGAGTTAGAAAATGCACTTTCTTTTTTTTTTTTTTTTTTTTTTTTTTTTTTTTTTCAGGTGAAGGAATGACAAAAAAATGCGAAGAATGCGATGTATTTGATCCTATCGAGTTTCAAGATTTCTCATCATAGATCTTCAAGCTATTAAGTTCAGGATTGTAGTTGATCATTCCACGATGAAGCTAAGGCGCGTTTGCTTTTGTTATAAATGAAACGACATCTTTCAGAGTGGGCCCACACGAATAGCCGTATGCTTTTGTCTGTGAAATGAGCCTGTTTAAAGCCCGTGTTTTATCGGCTGTTCTATAACGCCTTTCCACGAACTCGAACTCATATCCAAAAATGAATTGAGACAAAGGCGATCGAGCAAGGTCAATGTTCGAAAATCCGTGTTCTTTTCAGTAAGATGACAGTTGTAAAGTGATCCTTATCTGAGTCATACATCTATTACCGGCGACCTAATTTTAGAACCGTTGATTTAAAACCGAATTTCCACGCTCAAAACAGGTCAGTGAACGGCAAAAATACAATCGAAATCAAAACGTCCTTAGATTTTAGGGATCTATTATAGAAGAAGACGCTCAATGACGAGGGAGACTTGTGTCTGACTCATAGATAAAGATCTCCGCGGACTCTTGTTATAATTAAACTCACGACCAACGCCGTACAACGGTCATGTATAACTCCATCTATTGACAGAAAGCTATATGTACAGAAGTCATGCAAACAGTCGAGCCAGTCGAGTTATTTTCAGTAGCTCATGATGGATGTTTATTTTATTCCACGTTTGAAAAATTCAGAAGGAAAAGGAATCGTAAAAATCGTTCTTCAAAACTACATCAAAGCATTTAAGGCAAGCAAGGTCAATGTTCGTAAATCGTATAGCCCTTCATCTGGCAGACATATAATCTCCCTCGTCACGCAACTGTCAGTCATTGTCAGGTCTCTCCTCACGCAACTGACATTGTCCTTTTCATTTTATATAGAACTGCCGCGTAGGCTATTTAAAACAGAATTTCCACGCTCAAAAACAGGTCAGTGAACGGCAAAAATACAATCGAAATCAAAAACGTCCTTAGATTTTAGGGATCTATTGCAGAAGAAGACGCTCAGTGACAAGGGAGACTATTTCGGTCGGTGACTCATAGATAAAGATCTCCGACTCTTGAAAGTACGCTGTCATACGTATTTAAACGTATTTGAGGTCACTTGAGGTCACATCTTAATCTAACAGAAGCAGCTTTTGATTTTTAATCGATAATTCCTTTCTGATTTCGAGATAAATCGAACAAGATTTTTTAATGTATAGGCAGAGACAGCAGATTGGTCGAGCTTTGTCACATCATACTGAATCAACTGGATGTTTAAAATACGAAGTTCTAACTCATGATGGATGTTTATTTTATTCCACGTTTGAAAAATTCAGAAGGAAAAGGAATCGTAAAAATCGTACTTCAAAACTACATCAAAGCATTTAAGGCAAGTAAGGTCAATGTTCGTAAATCGAGATCGTATAGCCCTTCATCTGGCAGACATATAGTCTCCCTCGTCACGCAACTGTCAGTCATTGTCAGGTCTCTCCTCACGCAACTGACATTGTCCTTTTCATAAGCCCGAGTGTACGCTCATTGAGCGTCTTGTTATCGTTTTAAAAAAAAGGATGATATGTATTTGCACAGCTACCGACAGGATATGGCAAAAGCTTGATATTTTTGCTAGTGATATCCGATCCTTAGCGCTGGTAGATGTGTCAGTTTGGGAAGCCAGAAACGATTTGAAGCTACAAGTACCGCCAACTGCATGAAAGAATACTCACCACGAGTACGGAATACAGAGTTTTCAGCGTACATATCATTATGAACAATCTGGACTTCAGTTATCACTTCATTTTTGACATTTATTTAGGGTCTGAAATGCGAGCTATACTAAATCCGCTTGAGAGCGTATCACGCCCCAGAACTCGTACTAGTAGGTAATTTATCCAGCGGGTTGTTTCGGCCGGTGACTTCGGAGCGCGGACAAAAACCGCTGGATCCTCGAGCATGGGTAGACCTAAATTTGAGTGTTATACCTGTGTACTCTGCACGGGACAGGTCTTGAATTTCAAATTCAAAACCTAGCATTGTACATGTAGCCCAAGGGGCGTAGCGTGCATTATGCACGTATACACGTGTGCGTACAATTTAAAATAATTAAAATATATATATTTAAAAAAAAGAAATCTAAGCCAAAATCGTAAGAGCTGACTAGCTTTGAAATTATGAAATCCGGGAAATGGCACTTCAGGGAGTGTGTATATGTATAATAGCAGCCCCAGTGAACAGTCAGTCTCAAACAAAATAAACTACAAAAAAAAACTGAGTGATCAGCATTTTACTATTAATATATATTTGTGTAGCAAGAAAATCCGCTAGAAAACGAAGAAAATGGTATTTCCAAGGCTCTAGATTTCAAAATTTCCAGGGGGAGTATGCCCCCTTACCCCCCTAGAAGCGTGCGGCTTCGTTTCTCTGTGCGTACATTGGAAAAAAAATAGGCCCGCAATGCGTGCATGTGGCTACTATAATCCCGGGACTATATTAATATGGTACAATACAATATTGTTCAGTACATGCAGTTCTTAGGAGTGTTTGATTGGATATAAAACCATTGCTGGGTTTATTTGTTTTCCGAATCACGAAAGGAAGTTAGTAGATTTTAGTAGTTATGGATGGGAGCCACTCGAGGTGTTGGAATCAATCACTCGACCATGGCCGCCAAACAGACACTTTGAAGTGCTCGTCTATCCGCTGGAAAATCTCCACCGAGACCGTCAAAAAAACCTGAAAAATTATTTACGAACAAACAGTTAACCCAGTGCTGGAAAGCTGTGCCTGGTTAATGGTGCAAAATCGCACAAAATCATAGTAAATATAGAGTGAAAAACTTTAATACCTTCAACCAACGCGTGAATAAAGCACATGGAAGAACGTAGGCATAACGTTTCAATCGATAACAAGTCGACAACCAGACGAGAGATTACGACAATTCGAAAGACGTCGTCGAGCACCGATGTTGTCGCCGATAAACTCGATAGTCACAAAAATTATCGCCAATAAACTCGATAATCACGAAAATACAAAAGTCCATCGAAGAAACATTGAGCGGACATAGGCCTTCGGTGTCGATCGAAGAATCCCGATCACTGTGCGATTCTGAACACTTTCCGAAGATTGAACTACTTACGGACGGACTTACAACTCGATGGCATAGTGGCTACATCTCCATATATGGAGATAGTAGCCACAAAAAGTATGCTATGCCTCTGAAAAGTATTGCAACGCGAGCATTGAATACTTGATAATTATATATTTAACTAAAAGAAAATGACTCTCCGTGCTTCTATACAAAATTAATGCATGCTGAGGTCTTGAAACTGCTGGTAGTGGATGCACGAGCGGAACGCGAGTGCATTCAGCAGCTTTCAAGACCTCAGAAGTGCATTATTTTTGTATAGAAGCACGGAGAGTCATCTTCTATTCGCTTTATAATATAAAACTAGTTTTAAACAGGTTTTTCTGCTTTGTTTTCGCTGCTCCATACTTCTATAACATAACAATGCACGCTCAACAACCAATCAAATCGCGCGTTCTTGGGAGGTACATAGTTTATATTATAATAGCTTATACTCCCTGGGATTTTTCTGTTTCAGTGGAAATTTCACCAGTTCATTGATTGATGACATGTAAATTTAATAAATCATGATGTAAGTAGAACAACAGACTGTACAAATAATTAAATTCATTATACAATTTTCAATATTATCAATTTGGCAACTGAATAGATATTGGCAAACAAAAATAAATTTGGTAAAAAAAAATATCGTGCAAGGGCCTAAAGCAGTGAAAAAATATCGTGCAACATGAAAAGGTGAAAAAAAAAATATCGACCATACTTTAAATCGCCCCCGCCCCCCATCAAAAATCAAATTGTCCGCTCCTTAGAACTGACTTTGAAGCCGTTGAAAAAAGTGTCGAACAGCCGTTGAGAGGCAGGCCGCCATCATCCTCGAGTGAAGAAAACCGAATTGTAGACCGGCAATTCTGGTCGATTGCGAAGGAATCTTGATCATCAATTGTAGGTGCAGTGCTGTTCATTACTTTTGAAGAGAAAAACTCAGGTAGAACTACTTGTAAACCGGTGCCGCTTCCCACCATCTACTTATGTGTTGGGCTTCCTGTGTTTTATTTGATCGGCCGTTGGAAAATGATATCGCCGTGAATTCACATCTAGAATTCAATCCTTTTGATATATTGAAGTTCTAGAATTGCTTTCTAAATAAAGATTAGTATCTACATGAGTCCTGTAGGTCATTTATTTAGCGATTAGAACGGTTTTAGGGGGGTTTTGTAACTCGCTACCGGGCAAGGTAGGCTTCTCAACCGAGTGTTATTGTTTTGATTTTAATGCGCATGCGTGAGACTTGACACTGCCCCTTTAACTCTCCTGAGAGTCTTCAATTTGCTTGTCATATACATCGGGATGACTCAGAACAACCAAGTTCGGGCTGTGTCTTGTACCAGCTTTACACTTATCTTTGACATTTATAGGAGCTTTCAGCTTATCAGCCAAATGTTTCCAGTCCTCCAACGCCCTGTATTCAATGAGATACTGCAGTGCTAAGTCATCTTCTACACTAGAATCTTTATCGACGAGATCTTTTAAACGCTAAATAAAAACAACAAAGACTGTTGATCAGAATCACTATACTCCTTCCTTCCCGCCTTCCTTCCCGTTCCTTTCTTCCTTCCCGTTCCTTTCTTCCTTCCCGTTCCTTTATTCCTTCCCGTTCCTTCCCTCCTTCTCGTTCCTTCCTTCCTTCCCGTTCCTTTCTTCCCTTCGTTCTATCTTTTCCTTCTTTTTTTTCTTTCTTTGCTCGTTCGTACGTTTCTCCTTCCAGTTCCTTTGTTCGTTAGTTCCTTCTTTTACACAAGCCCCATCTAGTTACACGGATGCCGTTCGTTTCAAATGCTTGTGTGCATTTAGACTGTCCAAACAGAAATGACAGAAAGTACACAAAGCATTTTGAAACTTCTTCACAACCGTGGAGTTTGCATTATCAATGAAAAACACTTCGCCGCCATTTTATACACCGCATAACAAGTCAACTAGAAAGTTTTAGTTACGTGAATTCATCAGTGTGAGTTGGCCCGTCTGAGTCCCGCCCTCCACGATATCCCGAACATCATTTCGATTGAGCTCTTCTAATATGACGATCAAGTCTTCAATTTGCTTGTCATATACATCGGGATGACTCAGAACAACCAAGGTCGGGCTGTGTGCTTTATACTTATCTTTGTACTTGCAGCTATCAGCCAAATACGCCCTGTATTTATTGTCAAGATATCTTTCTCTTCTACACTAGAATTTATCGACGGATCTTGCACGCTTAAAAACAACATCACCTGTTGATCAGAATCAATGTTTCCCGTCCTCCTTCCCGCCCTTGTTCTATTTAGTTCCTTTGTTCGTTGGTTTCTTCCGTTTCAAGATAGTTACACGGATGCCGTTCTAATGCTTGTTATCTGTCCCCAAACAGAAATGACTACAAACTAGAATCACAACCGTGGAGTTTTTATCGAAAAAACACTTCGATCATTTTTAACGCTAACAAGTCAACTAGAAAGTTTTAACGTGAATTCATCAGTGTGAGTTGGCCCGTCTGAGTCCCGCCCTCCACGATATCCCGAACATCATTTCGATTGAAGCTCTTCTAATATGGCGATACTTCATTTGCTTGTCATATACATCGGGATGACTCAGAACAACCAAGGTCGGGCTGTGTCTTACCAGCTTTACACTTATCTTTGACATTTATAGGAGCTTGCAGCTTATCAGCCAAATGTTTTCCCGTCCCTCCCTGTATTTATTGTCAAGATACAGTGCTTTATCTTCTACACTAGAATCTTTATCCGAGATCTTTTTAACGCTAAATAAAAACAACAAAGACTGTTGATGATTCCTTCCTTCCCGCCTTCCTTCCCGGCCCGTTCCTTTCTTCTTCCCGTTCCTTCCCGTTCCTTCCTTCCTTCCCGTTCCTTTCTTCCTTCCCTTCGTTCCTATCTTTTCCTTCTTCTTTTTTTTTTCTTTCTTTTGCTCTTTCGTTTTCTCCTTTTCCAGTTCCTTTGTTCGTTGGTTTCTTCCGTTTACACAAGCCCCATCTAGTTACACGGATGCCGTTCGTTTCAAATGCTTGTGTGCATTTAGACTGTCCAAACAGAAATGACAGAAAGTACACAAAGCATTTTGAAACTTCTTCACAACCGTGGAGTTTGCATTATCAATGAAAAACACTTCGCCGCCATTTTATACACCGCATAACAAGTCAACTAGAAAGTTTTAGTTACGTGAATTCATCAGTGTGAGTTGGCCCGTCTGAGTCCCGCCCTCCACGATATCCCGAACATCATTTCGATTGAGCTCTTCTAATATGGCGATCAAGTCTTCAATTTGCTTGTCATATACATCGGGATGACTCAGAACAACCAAGGTCGGGCTGTGTCTTGTACCAGCTTTACACTTACCTTTGACATTTATAGGAGCTTGCAGCTTATCAGCCAAATGTTTCCCGTCCTCCAACGCCCTGTATTTATTGTCAAGATACAGTGCTAAGTTATCTTCTACACTAGAATCTTTATCGACGAGATCTTTTAACGCTAAATAAAAACAACAAAGACTGTTGATCAGAATCACTATACTCCTTCCTTCCCGCCTTCCTTCCCGTTCCTTTCTTCCTTCCCGTTCCTTTATTCCTTCCCGTTCCTTCCTTCCTTCCCGTTCCTTCCTTCCTTCCCGTTCCTTTCTTCCTTCCCGTTCCTTCCTTCCTTCCCGTTCCTTTCTTCCCTTCGTTCTATCTTTTCCTTCTTTTTTTTTCTTTCTTTGCTCGTTCGTTTTCTCCTTCCAGTTCCTTTGTTCGTTGGTTCCTTCCGTTTACACAAGCCCCATCTAGTTACACGGATGCCGTTCGTTTCAAATGCTTGTGTGCATTTAGACTGTCCAAACAGAAATGACAGAAAGTACACAAAGCATTTTGAAACTTCTTCACAACCGTGGAGTTTGCATTATCAATGAAAAACACTTCGCCGCCATTTTATACACCGCATAACAAGTCAACTAGAAAGTTTTAGTTACGTGAATTCATCAGTGTGAGTTGGCCCGTCTGAGTCCCGCCCTCCACGATATCCCGAACATCATTTCGATTGAGCTCTTCTAATATGGCGATCAAGTCTTCAATTTGCTTGTCATATACATCGGGATGACTCAGAACAACCAAGGTCGGGCTGTGTCTTGTACCAGCTTTACACTTACCTTTGACATTTATAGGAGCTTGCAGCTTATCAGCCAAA
This sequence comes from Actinostola sp. cb2023, assembly GCA_033675265.1. Taxonomy (NCBI): domain Eukaryota; kingdom Metazoa; phylum Cnidaria; class Anthozoa; order Actiniaria; family Actinostolidae; genus Actinostola; species Actinostola sp. cb2023. Next base: position 117,610 of record JAUJYZ010000872.1, read on the forward strand.
TGTTTCCCGTCCTCCAACGCCCTGTATTTATTGTCAAGATACAGTGCTAAGTTATCTTCTACACTAGAATCTTTATCGACGAGATCTTTTAACGCTAAATAAAAACAACAAAGCGGACTGTTGATCAGAATCACTATACTCCTTCCTTCCCGCCTTCCTTCCCGTTCCTTCCTTCCTTCCCCGTTCCTTTCTTCCTTCCCGTTCCTTCCTTCCTTCCCGTACCTTTCTTCCTTCCCGTTCATTCCTTCCTTTCCGTTCCTTTCTTCCCTTCGTTCTATCTTTTCCTTCTTTTTTCTTTCCTTCTTTGCTCGTTCGTTTTCTCCTTCCAGTTCCTTTGTTCGTTGATTCCTTCCGTTTACACAAGCCCCATCTAGTTACACGGATGCCGTTCGTTTCAAATGCTTGTGTGCATTTAGACTGTCCAAACAGAAATGACAGAAAGTACACAAAGCATTTTGAAACTTCTTCACAACCGTGGAGTTTGCATTATCAATGAAAAACACTTCGCCGCCATTTATACACCGCATAACAAGTCAACTAGAAAGTTTTAGTTAGGTGAATTCATTATGAGTTGGCCCGTCTGAGTCCCGCCCTCTGGTTGGTCAGGCACTGATGAATTGTTCCAGATATCTGTTGTCTCTTTCACGACAAAGAAAAAGAAAACAACAACAGTCATCACGTTGTTGTTTCATTGTATGAAACTTCAATTACAAAACGGCAAATTAAAAAGATACTATGCAAGACATTCTGTAGACATAAAAGTAAGTTTAATTATTTGTTCTTCAAAATTTACTTATCCTTTTCGGCTCATGCATGATCATATACAAGATTTGTACTAAGCCTATTTGCATACTTAAATACAAAGGCTCGTTTTTATCATCCTCGGGAACCCAGGGGTATATTCTGTCGCTCGTTATTCGCTCACAGAGAAGTACCCCTGGGAACGAAGTCTGTTGGACTTGTTCTGGAAGTCAAAATTCAAAATGGCGGCTGTCCTAAACAAACCATAATATACTCGATACTGATTGCGACCTTCCTAGATCGACCAATCAGAAACGAGAGTACTTTTGACTTCTGAAACAAGTTCCAACAGACTTCAGACTTCGTACCCAGGGGTATTTCTCCAGAGAACACCATGTTTACATCACATGGTTTGAAATGAAGCTAAAGAGGTCTATTACAAAACGGCAAATTAAAAAGATACAATGCCATTACAAGTAAGTTCAATTATTTGTTCTTCAAAATTTACGTATCCTTTTCGGCTCATGACCATCTACAGTCAGGAGGGAGGGGGTGACTCTATTGTTCAACACTGAAACACTCATACCTACCAGTGTGACGTCACGGCTCGCTTGAACGAATTTCAATATCTGGTCTTCTTGATGCCGACTATAAAATGCTCAATATTCTGCTCATATTTACATGTACAGTCTATATGTATATTATTTTAGTTTCTAGAGGTCATTATTGTGTAAGAATATTAATACCGAGACTGAAAAGTAATGCAAGGATTAAGCACGGGCAACAGGTCACGTAGAGTCAGTATTTTGGGTAATATTTGTATTTTCCGTATCGGTTATAAGCTCTCAGAAGTTCTGTTATTGTACTGTATTTGTGTTTCTGATGACCTTTAGTAATCCGAACCCCGACATCTGGTTTTATTTATGACGTCAGCGAAATCTCCCGACTACCTGAGAAGGGTATGCAACAGACCTGAATTATACCTTCTGATTGGCTTAGACCTCTCTCTTCCTTCGTCTTGACTTTCGACGAGCCGCAAGACCGTTTTTAAGGGACACCACACGATTTCTTGGTTGTTAGGCACGCTTCAGCTAATCTGATTACTGAGAACACCTCCAAGTTTTAATCCAGTTATCGTTCAGAAGAACAGGCACCGATACTGACAGCCCCGTCTACACTCGACACCGATAATTATCAGGCTGCAAAGTTTATATGAAGGAGCTTTTAAATAGACCAAGGCAAACATATATATAATGCAGATTATGTAACGATTTCAAATCCCTAGTATATGTGGATTTTTATTATCTTTTACTTGCCGTATTTCATAATAATAATAATTGCATTTATTATTTACTGTATATAATGTTGGTATTTTGGATAACTGAGTTATTATATTAACTAAATACTCAAACCAAACTAAAAGCTCTTCGAAACACCCACGAATCTTGCTACAATTTGCCGGATTGATTATATGAAAACGATACCATAGTAGTTTTTTAAAAACAATATACATGGCTAGAGAGCGTTGCGTGACGGCTCACTGATGAGAAATAAATCTACTGTAATAAATGACCGATACCGTAATTGCTAATATACGGGAATTACCAATGTTTTGCTTAAAATATACACACCACCCCCCACCTCTCCTGGCATGACATTTCCTTCGCCTCATTGGCATATGCATAGCTACAAAATCTCACAAAATCACATGCAGGCAAGTCACACAAGCAATTCTGTTGCAAGCACTTAGGAGATACATATTATAAACATTAATTAATCTATTAGTATCAGCTCGGTAAATATTGTTACGTATCTCACAAAATCACAGGCGAGTCGCCCAGGCGATTCTGTTGCAAGCACTTAGGAGATACATATATATTATATACATTAATTAATCTATTAGTATCAGCTCAGTAAATATTGTTACGTATCTCACAAAATCACAGGCGCGTCGCCCAGGCGATTCTGTTGCAAGCACTTAGGAGATACATATATATTATAAACATTAATTAATCTATTAGTATCAGCTCAGTAAATATTGTTACGTATCTCACAAAATCACAGGCGAGTCGCCCAGGCGATTCTGTTGCAAGCACTTAGGAGATACATATATATTATAAACATTAATTAATCTATTAGTATCAGCTCAGTAAATATTGTTACGTATCTCACAAAATCACAGGCGCGTCGCCCAGACGATTCTGTTGCAAGCACTTAGGAGATACATATATAAACATTCTTAGCAGTCAAACAAGGAGGCCAAAAACCATGGCAAGATACACCGTTTCGCGATGTAGTGTCGAAGTACTAAACCACGAAAATGGCGGCAAAAGGGAAAGCTCGTCTTGGAGTTCAGTGTGTTCAGCGATGATATGCAAAATGCATTTTGGCTTACAACCGCAAAGAGAAGAATTTAGAGCATACCACATCTTACTTGCATCCAATTGAGAAGAGATAAACTTTGTTCAACCGAATGTCTTCATGATCAGCAACCTTTCTCACAATGCCGTACTGATGTTTACAGTACGTGCAGTACATTGTATACCGCCGGTTTGGCTGCCCGTCAATTTGTACATGGCGAATATCATTCTCACCCAATCGCTGACCCGAAACGGCTCAAACAATTTTATTTGCCGGTTCATCGGAACTCTTAGAAATTACGAAAATAGGCGAGAGCATGCTAAATATAAGTGGAATTCCGAAATAATTTGACATAGGATAATAAATACTACACAATAACACTACTTATTCTCCTGCTAGCAAACGTAACCTACTGTGAAAAGAAATACGATGACAGATGAAACCCATATATTCCTTATTCAAAGTAATTTGAGGTGGGCATTTCAGATGCCCACCTATGTCCGTATCCAAGGCGTGCGGCTCGTCATCGGGCTTACGGCATTTATCCCGACCTCCACCACAGGTAACCCAATATCCTCGGAACCAATATCCTCGGATAAAACGCCGTAAGAAGAGGCTACAAGTAGCTTATCTTGACTTTGTGCAAGAAAAATCACGTGGGGTGGACAAGTAATGATAGATACTTTTTTTTGGAACTTACCGAAGTTTGTTTACTTTTCTTATTAACCTTTTGTTTAATCAGGATTTTGTAATCTCCGTTCAGGAGTTTTTGTTCCTATCCGTAGAGAGAAAAATATGTCCTAACTAGGCTACCTAACAGCAGTGAATGCTGACGGTGAATGCAATGTTAGTAGTTGTGGATAAGAGTTGGTGCCGGAGAGCTAATAGACTACTGTAGTTATGAAATGTTTTTGTTTTATGCAAAGTGACAAGTATGCAAATGCAAATTATTAGGCGAGTCTATTTGTTTAACTGCATAGCTTATGAATAACTAATGTATTACTTATAATTGAGATTTCAATGCGAATATTCACACTTGAAACTGGACACACGGTCAGCCGGCACTAATCAGCTCAATTAATACGGTGATCTTCTGAACTACACAATTCCCACGAAAAGCACAAGATACGGTATCTGATGGGCTTACGAGTCAGGATATACCGGCTAAAAGAAACATACACCATGTACAAATTAATTAGGGACACAGATTTTGGGCACGACATTTACCGATGATGCGATCAGAAACGCGAAAGCTTGAAAACAACTCGCTTCAGCTATAGCGTATGTGGGAGTTTGGCGCGAAAAGCATGATGGTTTCTTGAGAATTGCATGATGGTTTCTTGAGAATTGCATGATGGTTCTTGGAAACTGCATGCCGGGTAAAAATCGAGATTTTTTCTGCCTATGTGAATGAATTAGAATTGCTTCCTTGCTCGCTCGCTTCAGGCTCGCTCGCTGCGTCAGCAATAATGTCTCGATTACACTGTTATGGGCGTATTTCCCAACTTCTAAAATATAAAAGCTCCCACCTAGCATTTTCTTTTTAGATTTAAATACATATTTCTTGAGTTCACTGCTACTGACCGTTTATATTTTCAAAGAGGTTGTGGTGATACAACTCTGTTAACACGGCGGATTCTCCCAAAAGTGTATCTGTCATCACTTGGTCCACCCCACGTGACTTATTCTGCACAAAATCAGGCCGAAGATTTTGTGTACATACGTGTCTGTTGCAAACCCTTCTCCCGTCTTAATAGGTAGTCGGTGATTCGCTGAGTCATAAATAAAACCAGGGGGGATGTTCTCCAGGGTTCGCCTTTACTAAAGGTCATCAAAAAACAAATACAGTACAAATAACAGAGCTTCTCTGCTTCTGAGAGCTTATAACCGGATACGGAAAATCAAATATTACCCAAAATGATCTCTAGTGACCTGTTTTTTTTTTGTTTGGCCCGTGATTTGATGCATTGAAATTCCATTTACCTTCCTCTTCAGTAGAATAACCAACGGTTTGTCGTTTGATATTTCGGCTACAGACGACATACTTTGTTTTACCTGGTGATGTGTCTACGTCCATGGACTTCATGGTCTAAAATAGCCTGCGTAGCTTGGCGGTCTTAGGGGAAGGGTGGGATGGGGAAAGGTGAGGGGGAATTGGGGAGGAGAGGAGGCGCGGAGAAATAGCCTGCGTAGCTTGGCGGTATCCCTCCGCGCCTCCTCTCCTCCTCCCCAATCCCCCTCCCCTTCCCCCCTCCCCTTCCCCTAATACCGCCAAGCTACGCATGCTATTGTGAAACTGATCCTTTACATGCAACTCTTTCAACACTTCTACAGCTAACAAGTTTACATGCACGACTACTATGAGTGCATCAAAGCCGAGGAATCAACGTTCGAAAAAAAAAAATGACATGCTAGCAGCCGCTACTAAACAAATATACTAGAAATAATGTAACGATACTGATGACGTTGCGTTCTTCTTTAACGTAATTGTCACGCTAGATGTACGTTTAGTTTTTTTCATTTGTTTATCATGCTTTGTACTTACTTTGATAGTTCATTGAGGGTGGTTCTGATCCGGATTAGAGTCATTATCTCCCCCATCATCATCATCATTACCACTACCGTGTGAGTTGCTGAGTCCTGTCGTCTGGTTGGTTAGGTGATGTCCCTGCCGTCTGGTTGGCTAAGTGGCGTAACTTTAGTTTGGCATTTCGACGGACCATCTAAGGATAAGCCTCAGGAAATTGACCAAGAATAGACCAGATATGATTAGGTTGGGGGAGGTGGAGGTGGAGGTGGAGGTGGAGGAGAGGAGGTGGAGGTGGAGGTGGAGATTGCTGATCCCCCGCCGTCCTGTTTGGTCAGAATTTTTCCAGATATCTGTTGTCTCTTTTCACGACAAAGAAAAGAAAACACAACAGTCATCACTTGTTTTGTTTCATTGTAATAAATTTTCCAATTACAAAACGGCAACTTAAAAAGAATACTATGCAAGTACATTCTGTAGACATAAAAGTAAGTTTAATTATTTGTTCTTCAAAATGTACTTATCTTTTCGGCTCATTACATGATCTATATACAATATTTGTACTAAGCCCTATTCGCATACTTCAGCGAGTGTTCCATGAGATGAACCAGGCAGGTGTGTGCACACATGCCCATCTCACCGATTTTGATTGATATTGGCCAGATTAAAGGGTTAACCTAAAAACTCAAGTAGCCAAAGTGGTTTGCTTTTTGGGTTTCAGGGG